>LGSN01000039.1:0-150096 GCA_001314375.1 Phytophthora podocarpi
AGCGCGGATTATGATGTCGACGATATTGATGATTGCATGGCTTTGGGTGACAGTGGAGAAGGTGAGATTTACGATGAGATTGCTCCCTGAAACCGACACTTTAAATCCTAAGCTGTATCCAGGCTCAAAGCATCAATGTGATGTTGTCGATATGCTTATGCAACGTGATTTACTATCTATCTAGCCTAGATGAAGCAAGACGACGTCCTGATGGGATCGATCCAATAGCGTCCGTACGAGATACGAGAGTACACCATGGGCAAGCTCCTTCCGCGGCCGCACACTTCTCCGTCTCGCCAGTTGCGCCAGCTGACAACACCAACCACCACGTCATCGGCATCGTCGTCGGAGTTCTCAATAAAGGCTGGGCCACCGGAGTCACCGTCGCAGTAACCCTTGCTGATCTGGCCAGCAACACAGATCATGGAGTCGTCCACAGAAATCTTGCCGTCTGTCGCACACTCTTCGTTGGTGATAAGCGTCGAGTCCACGCGCTGCAGGTTGTGACCCGCCAAGGCTGTCGATCCCTCTGACAGGCGCCCGGTTCCCACGGTAGTCACCGTGGCACCGGCCTTAAAGTCCGAGTCATCGGTCTTTGCCAGTTTCGCGGGCTTGATCGACGACGCGACCTCCAGCTCCAAGATGGCGAAGTCGTTGGAAAATTTCAGCGCCTCCGTGAAGTTGGGGTGGTTCATTACTGACACGACCTTGATCTGCTCTCCGTCCTGGGTGCCGTTGTTGTAGTGCGAGCCGATCGAGACCCAACGAATGTCGTACGTGATGCAGTGCGAGGCCGTGAGCACGTGGGTGGGGCTGATGAGTGTACCGCCGCAGAAGTTTTTGCCGTCAGCCGTGTGACGCATACCAGCGTAGTAGGATTTTCTACTCTTGGCGACGGTGGTCCCACCGAGGATAAGCTTGCGCTCAACGGCGCTAGTGGAGGCGTTGGCAGGGAAGGCGACGACGGCCAGAGCGGCTAACGCAGCTGCGAAAGCTGAGGTGATCTTCATGTTCAAGAGCGCTCGAAACGAGGTGGGGTGCAGTCTACGAAATCCAAAGTGAGGCGATGCCCAGACACTGCGTGGTGGGGGTACCAATGGTTGTACCCATGCAGCGATTTCAACGACGCCTTGCCGCTGTTCCGAGCAAGGAAAAGCCGCTTGAGGAAACAGGTTTTTCATTGGGATATGCACCAAGAACCCCCGTGGGTTTGCTAAGTTCGCACCAAAGCTGTAAACTTGTGAAAAGTGGCTGGTACTTTGATACTTCTACATGTACACCACTGCATGGAAGGACATTAGGATCGAGCGCACGGGTTCACATTTGCTTCCGTGCGCAGAGAGTTAACGCGATGTGCGTTCATAGCGAGAGCTCGGCTCCTTCCCATGGAGGGCCTCCTCGAGACATACGAGGCAAAACTCCACACTGAAGCTGTGGTGTTCGCGGAGAGATACCTTATAAGCTTGCAGGTGAACAAAGGAAGCGCCTGAGACCTAAGAGAGATTCGACATGCGCTTATCAAAAAAAATAGCTGTGCAGCTATTTTTTAACTTAAAAGTCACTCAAGTTCGACGCTATAATGTTGCAACTCAGAAACGATAGCGTTTTTTGTATGACCTCGTTAAACACGAAGTTTTTGAGGTTACAGGCTGTTGGTCGTCCATGATGTTTTACATGTATTACCTGTACCGGTAGTCTCTACATTGCATAGCCACACGGCTTGACATGCCGTGCAACTGCCAGGGGTCAAATGACAGAGATGTCGAATCGACTCCACGAAATGGAAATCTCGGTAGACGCAGCCTGTGTGACGCAGGCTGCGTCTACCGAGACCACGAGCCAGAGTGTCATCTGGAGGACAAGAAAAATACCGGTACATGTAATTCAACCCGAGTCAAAGCCAACCAGCTCTTTGGCAAAGAGCTGGTCTTCAAAGACAAATACCGTCTTTGGGCCTTTGGGCACTGAAGTTTACTCACTCACTTTGGGCCAAAGTGAGTCCGCGAGTCTTGGAGAGACTCTCTTCAACAGCGGAGGCTTTGTTCAGATTTGGCAGATCTCGTTTTGGTCTGGTTGCACTGCTGCTACACTGACATTCGGAGCAACCGAACTTAGTGACTGCGACTTGATCAGAAGCTGTGCTGCAGCAGAAGCGATGAACTTCATCATGAAGGGCTTGGGTGCCTGAGAAAGCGAACCTAACGCAGCGACGGTAGTCGAGCGGCCCAGTCCATCTGGATAGACTTGTCTGCATTGCGCGTGAGGCAGACACTGCATCCCCATCCCCATCCATTTGAACTTTTGCCGGCTTGTGGTCACCGTCGGTGAGCAAGATGAAGTTCGCATCTAGTCTCTTTGCTGCGCTTGCCGCCCTGGCTTCGAGCTCCGTCAACGCTCAAACAGCGTCTTCCAGCCTTGCCAGCGACCTCATCACCGTCCCGGTCACGGAAATTCAGGCTGGTATTGGCTACGTCGCTGGCATTCGCTCCACCAAGGACGGCGCTAACTTTTGCGCGGGTGCTCTTATCGGATCCTCGCATGTCCTGACCACGGCGAGCTGCATCCCCAACAACATTCGCTGGGTATCTCTCGGCTCCACCTCCTACACGGGCGCCGACGACGGTGAGCAGATCAAGGTAGTGGCCTTCCTGGTGCACCCAAACAACACAGACTTCGTCAATGACTTCCTCATCCTCGAGCTGGAGGAAGAGACGACCATCAAGCCTGTGGTCCTGGACCCGGCCAAGTCGATCGTCACATCCGGCATGACGGGTGGTCGCCTCGGCTGGAACGACACCACGGCGGAAGCCGTGCAGTCTCGCTACCTACAGAGCGTGGAGGTGCAGCTGGTCAGCAACGAGCTGTGCTCGACGGAGTTGACGGTGGATGAGGCCAACTTGTGCTCTCGCGGCGTCTCGGCCACCAAGTCGTGCATGGGCGACGAAGGTGGCGCAGTCATCGTGAAGAAGAAGAACCGCGACGTGCTGGTGGGTCTGGTGAGTGGGAACAAAGGTTGTGGCGAGGTCGGCGGTATGAGCGTCTATTCTCGGGTCTCCACGGTTCGTCCCTGGATCGACTCGATCATCAAGGGCTATTGCGTCGCCTAAGACGACTTCAGTAGTGCTAGTCTCGGCTTCAACTAACCTATCGAGCCACCACCAATATTAGGGGGTTTCAGACATCTAATTTTTCACGCAAATCTGCCGCAAGAAATGAGATAAAAGATGAGGCGAAAAATGACTGTTACGCTATGGTAGACTTGGTAAATTTTATCTAGCATACCATATCGCAGGATTTTGCAAACGATGAGGTCTCTGAAAGTATGAAGGCAAACGATGAGCCCGTCGAGGCTCATTTCTCGTCTCATTATTCGCAAACGATGAGGCCAACAAGCGTGATGTCTGAAACCCCCTAATGAATCAATTGCCTTGCATCCTTATTACTAAAGCACGGTACATGTACTTTTAATACAGTACGGTACTACAGTCAGTGTCCATGAAGGTGATGACGCTCTCCGGGAGACAAGCGTGTTGCCTGTTCGTAGGATACACTTTGATCCGAGTTTTTTTTGCATGCACACATACTCAGATGTCACTATTTACTCTCATTCCCACTATCGTCATTTTGGATGACATCAAATTATAGTCCAACCGCCCCGAATCTCAATTACTCTATCTCTATCGTAGCACTCTAACGATGGAAGCTGAAGACGATGGCGCTTCGCGGCCCGCGGGCATGATCCCGGACATTCTGCTGGACGGAGACCGCCTCAACATGTTGCTGGACATCGTGTGCGCCGACTACATCACGGCGTGCTACGCCAGTCGCGAGAACGGCAAGCGCGTGGTCTTCAAGGCGCTGGAGAAGCTCTACATCTCGGTGCACGCCGGCGCGCCCGTTACTGGAGCCGATACGCGCGTCCTGAGGCCTGCACAAGACCCATTGTTCCAGGACCGAGCTGGCAAATTCTACGACGAGCTGATGGCGGAGTTTCGCGCCCGGAAACGAGCAGCAGAGACCGCTACAGATGCAAATACACCTTCCGTTGCGTCGTCGTCTAGAGGCCTTGACGACAGCGTTGTGAGGGAGGTTATGAAACCCAGACTGCTGCAGATAGTAGAGGAGATGTGTCGCGAACGTGACCGCCAGTTCTTGCTCGGTGTGGGCGCGGCGGCGTCTGCAGGCTCCGCGTCGTCGTCTAGAGCTGCTGCTACTCCAGTTACTGCGGCTGATACAGGAGCAGGAGGTGAGACGGAGGGGGAATTGCTGCCTCCTACTGCAGGGGAGATCAGGATGGAAGGATGGCTACGCAAGAAGGGGCAACACGTCAACTTGTGGAGGGAGAGATACTTTATGATCCGCTCGACGCCAAATGGCACGCACTTCTTGTGTTATCTAAGGAAGAAAGGAGACAAGGAGCCACGTGGATGGTACGTGCTTGGGCCTGGCACGACGGTGGATGAAGTGAGAGAGTCACCGAGTAAAATTGAGACCAAGAAGCTGTTTACGTTCAGGATCCGACATTTGAACCACGCGACGAATGACGACGTCGAAGACAGTGGAGTTGGAGCAGAATTGACGCCCGGGACGACGCCGTCTCGTCTTGGGAGTGAGTTCCAGTCGTCTCCGTTGGACTCGACGGCCGTCTCTCATGAGACAGAGTTTGACGCGAGGCCGAGCGTCAAACGCGCCACGTCGCGAAAGTTCCGAAACCGGGCGGCAGCGGCGGCGGCTGCGGCCACGGCGGCAACGGCTGTGGTGTTGACGGGTGGTTTGGCTGGTGTTGGTATTGGCATGATGGGCATGAGCATGAGCGCAGCGGCTGCTGCTAGTGCTGGTGCGGCAGGTGCCATGATTGCCCAAAGTCGCAGCAAGGGTCCTATTGCTCTTGCTGCTGAATCATTAGAGACTGCAGTGTGGTGGCGCAACAGCATTCTTGAGTGTATTGCGCAGGCTGAAGAGCAGTGGAAGCGCTACCTGAACTGGTACATGGACCACGACCCCGACATGGAGGAAGCTAGCATCACCCCGTTGCCTGAAAGTAAGCTGTATGGCACTACAGCGTCAGCCAACGGCGCTACACGAGCAAGATCAGTATCACAGCAGTCATATGGAAAAGTCCACGGACCACTGGCACTTCATCCAGGAAACAGACAGCGGTCAGGATCGTTCGGATCGATGCCGCGATCCATCGCAAAAAGCTTCCGTACATCGGCTACGTTCTCACAAGAGACATCTTGGAAGCTCTACGAGTTCTCGAACAAACTACGGGTCGATACCGAGCGTTTAAGTCATCAGAGCAGCTTCCGAACATCTGCACCTCCACCAGCACTTCGCACGAGTCTTAAGGTGAACGCGTCACCTCGGAAGGTGTTCGAGATGCTCATGAAGGTGGACAGTCCGTTTTACACTTCGAACCACGTTATCGAGGATGCACGCGTATTGGAAGAGCACACGGAAGACCACAGCGACGTGGTCTACTGGAAGCTCTTTCCGACGTATCTGTGGCCAGTATCCGTAAGCGCTCGCGAGCTGTGCATGCTGCGCTACTGGCGCATGGAGCCGGATGGTTCGTATTTTATTTGCTTTCAGTCCACAACGCACGCAGATTGCCCTCGCAATACGGGAGCTGTGCGTGCAAACATCCTGGGCGGCGGTTTTATCATCTCGCCACGCGTACAAGAGGACAGCGACAACCACTTTGAGGAGTGTTGGGTGACATTGACAATCCAGATGAATCCAAATGGCTGGATTGACTGGAGGCTACCGCGCTCATGGTACTACGTCCATGCCTACGGTGTGTTCTTCCTGGAGATGATCACGGCTATCACGGCCTCAGAGGGACTGCAAACTATGCGACCAGTGACTGCAGCTTCGGACCGTCGCCAAGCAACTCTTAGCGGTAAGCCACCTGTCCCAAGCCAGCAGATTGTTACCGAGAAGAAGTTCCCCATGCTCGAGAGATATCGCACTGACCTCACCGTGTTGCACGGGCTGCCGACCAAGTTCTGGAGTGAGCCGAGCGCTGCAGGCTTTATGGTCCGTGGTCCGCAATATTTATCCTCCAAGACGAAGGTCCCATCGGCTCGACAGGCTTGTCGTCTCGTGAACGTGGAGCTATACAAGTCCAACGAGGCAATTGAGCACATTGGGGTCTCTTCTTTTGTTGGGGATGGCTTCGATGAGTCCGACGCGCCGAATCCAGCAGCAGAAGACCGTCCGTTCATCTTCATCATCAATTTCATGCTCCCTGGCCTACCACACCACTCGCTCGTGCTGTACTTCACACCGGAAGACCCGTCTGAGCTGAAAAAGAACTCGGTGTTCGCTGACCTCTGCCATGACGTTCTGCGCGGGCCCAACGACGAGTTCCGGACGCAGCGCATCAAGCTGATCCCGCGCGTGGTGCAAGGTACGTGGTCTATCCGGGAGGGTGTGGGCACCACGCCGGCCATCTTAGGCACCAAGATTTACCAGAAGTACTACCAGGGCAATAACTACTTGGAGGTGGACTACGACATCGGCAGCAGCACAGTAGCCACGGGCATTCTGAATCTGTTGCTGGGCTACTCTCGTGACCTCATCATCGACTTGGCATTCGTGATCGAGGCGCAAAGCGTCATGGAGCTGCCCGAGCGCGTATTGGGCACAGTGCGTCTGGACTGCATTGACTTGCGCCATGCCGTGCCATACACGAAGAAAATGGGCATGGACAAGAAGAAGTAAAGCTGGATAGAAAATAAATACCAAACGAAACAAGGGAACTTGATGAACGAGGTGAGCTCGTGCAGTGCTGATCACCAGCAGATGACCAAATACCAGGATCTCATTGGCTGATTTATCAGATCCCTTCGTCGACGCGTCCAACATGGCAGCGATCGATGCTGCCCCTCCTGCTCTGTGGGCGTTCCTGTACCCGTGGTGTCGGGTCCTGCGTGGGAAGTTGCATCTGGAAGGTCGTACGCGTGAAAACTCGGCTCGTTGGGTGGCGGTGAGGCTGCCCCATTCACCCGAAAAGACTGACATCAACTCTCTCCAACGGATTCGGGAAGCTTTGGACCTGCTCGCCCGAGTTGCAATCGTGAGTAATGCTGCGTGGCGAGCGCTATTGGTGCAGCAGTGTCGAGTTCCGCGGGATGAAGACGACCAGCCACTCGATTGTGAATTGCACCCGCGGTTTCGCTTCGTGTTCAATGAGAAGTTCGTGGAACCTGGTGTGTTGTCTCCTGCTGCAGTGTGCAAGCAGTTTTTCGTGATAGCGAGTGCTCAGCGCGAGAGTGCCGACTATTTGGAAGCTAAACGAGCTTTGGCAGACGTGGAAGCATCGTTGGCTCCAAATGCTCGATTCGAGGATGATTTGGTGATGCCGATTCCGTTTGAGCTGCAGTTCGAGCTTGTGACGCTGCCTGACAAAATATTGGAGACACATCTGCGCGATCTTAACGCGATGCTTGGAATCATCCAAGCTAATCAAAGGTACGAGGCAAGTGCTGGTGGCTTGCTGTCCTTGGAACTCGATTCGATTCGCTTGGACGTGGGAGGCGTGAACATGTCCTGGTCATTGACGCAGAGGTTGACAAACTTGCTGAGCTCGGGGCCACCTTTCTCGCTGTTTGCGTTCTCGTTGAAGAAAGGCACTGTTGAGAACTATGAACAAATGCAAGAAAGCGTTGGGTGCTTCTTGCGCACGGTGTTATGCGGTCAAGGCCGAGGAGGCCAACATCTTAATGATGTGGAGCAAGCAGGCGTCAACACACTATCCGTTGGGTGTCACGACTGTGACGAATGGCAATTTGCAGCTTTGTGCTCAGCGCTGGGCTCAGCCTCCGTAACGAAACATCTCCGGCTGTACGGTGTCTTTTGCATGTCCGACACGGCAGAGGTGACTAGGTGGAAGTGGCAGTGGCTGACGTATGCACTGTTCAGGACAACGACAGAATCATCTGTAGCTAGAGCCCTCATCACAGCGGCTCAGCTGACTCGTGAGGACACTTTAGCTATCGCTGTAGTGATTCACTCGAACTCCCCACCAATTGCAGCATTGAACGAAGTCGCACGCGAGGAAAACATGTTGGATATTCGCGACTGGAGACGTGATAGTGTCGGTCGTTTTCTCGAAGGCACGGAGCTTACGCTTGTCAACCCAGAGCAAGAAGAAAACGACGATGAAAGTAGATTATCATCTATTTTGCTGGAGTCAGACTCGTGGCTCCACATCGTGAACGACGACGGTGATCACTTCGAGGTGGTGTTGCCAGGATTCGGTACTGCTCGAGCTGATAAGCGGTGCGCGAAGCCAATCGAACAACGTCAACAAGTACCACAAAACGGCACGGCTTTCGGGCTTCAAGCATTGATTCTTGCTCTGGGTCTTCACACTGGCGATGATGGGGGCGAAGTCCTTACGGATTTCCTGACTCTCGTTGGGTCTCCCTTGCAATCTCTAGCTCTCTACTCTGTCGGCTTGTATCCGATCAGCATGACTGGCATTTCTCAAGCATGTCCGCAGTTGACGGATCTGTTTCTCGAGGGAATTCAGCTCGCAAACCCAAGCGATTTCTGCCTCGATGCGGAGCGAACGGGGTCGAAGCTGTCGTGTCTGGGACTCGTCAACGTCTTCTCAGCCAACGAGCAGATCACGCGTCTAGCCGAAGCCATTGCGTCGCCATCAAGTCACATCGCCCAGCACTTGTCCGAGCTGGGCCTCTCTGGATCCGAAGCCTCTTGCTCCATGGACGACGCCAACGTTCAGGCTTTCCTGTCCATGTTGAAGGCCAACCACAAGCTCACGTACCTCAGTCTCGGCATGAGTCCGGAGTTGCAATCAACCCACGGCAAAGCCTTCCAACAGCATCATGGTGAACCGTTACCAGTTGTGCAGGACAAGTTCTCCATGACATGCAAAGTGGCGTTTTTGAGTGTGGTGCGAGGAGCTCAAGAACACCAAAATTCGAATTTTGCAGCAACTGAAGCTCTGGACGACGGTGTGTTGAGTCTCATTTTGACATTTGCAGCAACTTGTGCCACTCGAGCCGTCACGATCCACTACGACGACTAACTAAGTAAAATACATTGCCATAATCCATGGAGAATTTTGTATTTATGCCAGTGCCGGTGGCACACGTGTTGCAATTGTCAATTGTCAATTGTGCAACAACAACATCACGTTAACGTTGCAACTTGCACTATGAAACAGAATGCTATGTGTTTATGTGTTTGTGAAGGTTTTTGACCCGACCAACTCAGCTATCCGCCTCAGTATCAATTGCGCACTGAGGAGCGACAGTCGGCGGCGGATCATGGCGTCCCCCGGCCCAAAAGATGTGACGATGACCAGCGAGACGGAAGAGCAACACCAAGAGCAGGAGAAGGAGCAGATGAGCGCCAAGGAAGAGGAAGAGGAAGTCGCAGAGACAACGCAGACAGTTGGGGAGCAAATTGTCGACGTCCACGTGGAGAAGAGGGAGAGCAAGACGACGACAATTGTAGAGACTGAAGAGGCCAAGACAGTTGAAGAGGATACCACGACGGTTGAAGAGGAGATCAAGGAGGAGGTCAGCGTGACGACAGATGAAGAGCACAAGGTGGCGGAGACTGAGACTGAAGCCATCAGTGCTGAGGTCGTGGAGGAGATCGCCCAGACGTTTGCAGCCAACGGGAGTGCTAGTGTGGAGATCGCCCAGACGTTTGCAGCCAACGGGAGTGCTAGTGTGGAGATCGCTTACTCGGTGGCTGCCACGCTCGGGAGTTCTGTGGACGGGGACAGCGTCAGAACGGAGGATTTCGCTGGAGAAGAGGCATTCGCAGAGGAGAGCAGTAAGAAGGCGGAGGTCGATCTGGCTGAGCTCGCTGCTGCTGGCTCAGCTTCAGCTAGTAGCAGCGACGACGAGGCTGGCAGCAACGTGGCAATGGCACCTGAACCCGTTCCCCAGGGACCCGAGCAGACTGTGAAAACTACTGACGTAGCTGCTGAGGTGACTGGAGGGTCGGAACAAGTTACCATTTCTGCCAGTACTACTGGTAGCGAGACTGTGATGACTACCAAGAGCACCAGGACACTGGTAGAGACCTCAGGTGAAGAAGTTACTGAAGTTGTTAAGTCTGAAACCTCAGTGACGGAAACAGCAGCGCCAACAGTTGCGACGGAGGTCAAGGTTGAGGAAATAGTGATCAGTGCTGATGCCGAAGCAACTGCACATGTGAGTTCGGAGACCCCTGAAGCTGACGCGAACTCTACTGTGGACGACGTGTCAGAGATGGACTACTCTGTCGCTGCTACGTTGGGGAGCTCAGTTGACGCGGATAGCGTTTTTAGTCTCGACGATATGCGTGACTCCACGAACGGTGACATTGCTGAGATGACGGATGCTGTGGAAGAAGAGAATCTGGAAATCACCGAAGCAACCAGTAAGACCGAAGAGAACAGTGCTCCAATTGAAGGCGTAACTGCTCGAAAGGACGTTGATGCTGCGTCTTCGGAACCTGTTGTCGAAGAAACCTCTGTTGTCAACGCCATCCAGGTCGAGACTACCGACAAGGATGAAACAACGATCGAGGCCTCACAAGAAGAGATGATCACGGAAACCAAGGCCACAACAGTGGCTACTGTTGTTGTTGACACGAATTCGGAAAGTAGTGAGGTAGAGGCCACTGAGATAGCGCCTGCTCTCCCTGCTGAAGTTTCCTCTGAACCGTCCCACGTCTTAACCGACTCACCAGAGCCAGCATCTTCTATCCCAGGCACAGAGGCCGAGGAGCCCGAGCATGAAGCTGAAAATTCAGAGAAGACGCCGCCAAAGAAATTCTCGTCGATGATCTCGCGCTTCGCTGAACAAGTTACATCGAAGACGGGAGCCCACCGTACCGATTCAGCAGCGAAGTTAGAGCTGAACCCGCTCTCACCAGTTAAAACCATCGTGCACCACCTCGAAGTTCACGAACCAGTTTCGCCACGAACCCATCGTACTCCGTCGGCTGCTAAACTGGATCTGAACGATTCGTCTCCGGTAAAAAACGTGGTGCACCGCCTTGAAACCCATCAGGAAGAGGACAACTCCCTGGAAAGCCTGAAGATCCGGACGAAACGCGACTTCTTTTCGGAGAAGGGGCGTAGCATCTCCGTCAGCCATGAGAAGGAAAAGTATAATGCTCAGATGGCGCAGCGCGCCAAGGAAGTAGCCGAAGCAAAGGAGCTACTAAAGTCCCCTGCTAAGAAGCAAAGCCCAGTCGCCAAGAAGAGCTCCGCGATGTCCAGCGTGCGGAATATGGCTAGCCGCTTTGAGAAGAAGGCGGATCAATCGTTGGATAATCTTTCTTTCCGTACAGTGCGCAGCTTTTTCCCATCTGAAAAGAGCATTTACGTTGGTGCGGAGAAGCAGAAGTACGAGGCGCTAGAGAAAGAGAAGCAAACGGCCAAGGAAGCCGAGGAAAAGCTTGCTAAGCGTGCGGCTGCGGAGAAGACGCTGAAGTCTCAGGAACAGAGCACTAGTGATGAAGCAGCCACTCTTTCGACAGAGACAAAGGAGCTTGTTGCTCAGGAAGTACCTTCGATGGATGATGCGCCTAGCACACCTACTAAACCCAATGAGACGGCTGGCCTCAGGGTCAACCACACCCCGGAGTCACATCGTCGCCGTTACACGGCTACTGAAGCTGAGAGCCCGGGTGTGCGAGGTATTGCGCATCGGTTTGAAACGAAGCGCGCAAATTCAGTTGTTACCGCTCCCGTGCGAACTATCGATACTTTCATCGTCGCAGACAGCGAGGCCAGCGTTCGCGTGTCAGCCGAAAAGGCAAAGTATGAGAACCAGGTTAAACTATCTGCCCCCACCAAGCGGACCATCGACACTTTCATAGTCCCCAAGAGCGAAGCGAGCGTTCGCGTGTCCGCGGAAAAGGCAAGGTTTGAGACGCCAGAAAAGCAAGGCAAGACGGTCGTGCGGACCATCGACACGTTCATCATCCCCAAGAGCGAGGCGAGCGTTCGCGTGTCCGCGGAGAAGGCAAGGTTTGAGACGCCAGAAAAGCAAGGCAAGACGGTCGTGCGGACCATCGACTCTTTCATTGTACCAGAGAGCGAGGCTAGCGTTCGTGTGTCTGCAGAGAAGGCAAAGTTCGAGTCGCTGGAAAAGCACATGCAAGATTCTGCTCCGGCTGTGCGTACCATCGACACCTTCATCGTACCAGAGAGCGAGGTCAGCATCCGTGTGGCGGCTGAAAAGGCAAAACTCGAGGCAATAGAGAAGCAGAAACAGAGCGAGCTTGAGGCACAAGCGGCGATCGAAAAACAAAAACTTGAGCGAGCACAGTTGTTGGCTGTGGAGAAGGCTAAGTTGGAGGAGGCCAGCCAGGTGATAGAGGAGGTGAAGACTGTCGAAAACATTACGACGGCTGATGAAATGAAGGAGACCAAGGTGGCCAAGGAGACGGAAATGGCCACAGAGACCGAGGTGGTTACGGAGACTGAAGAGGTCAAGGAGGTGGAGGTTGCTACCGAGACTGAGGAGGCCAAGGAGGCCAAGGAGACCGAGGTGGTCAAGAAGACCGTGGTTACGGAGGCCGAGGATGTCAAGGCAACCGAGGTGGTGAAGGAGACGGAGGTAGCCGAAGAGGCCGAAGTGGCTACGGAGACTGAGGATGTCAAGGCGATCGAGGTGACCAAGAAGACAGAGGTTACCAAGGAGACGGAGGTTACCAAGGAGACGGAGGTGGCCACAGAGGCCGAGGCGGCTACGGAGACTGAGGAGGTCAAGGAGACCAAGGCGGCCACGGCAGCCAAGGAACCCCTGGAGGTTGCGGTGGCCGAAGTAGTAAAGGAGACCGAGGAGGCTGAGGAGGCTGAGGTTTTTGAAATAGTGAAGAAGACCGAGGAGGTGACGACGACCGAGGAATTGAAGGGGTCCGAGGTGGCGTCAACGACCGAGGTGGTCAAAGAGGTAAAGGTATCAGAGGAAGTAGAGACTGAAGTAGTGAGTGAGACCGAGGAGGCTGAGGTGGTTGAAGTAGTGAAGGAGACCGAGGAAGTGACGAAGACCGAAGAAGTGAAGGAGTCCGAGGTGGTGACGACGACCAAGGTGGTGAAGACCGTCGAGGAGGTGAAGGTCGTCAACGAGACGGCGAGCGAGGAGGTGCAAGAAGTGCAGAACGCACCCGACTTGACCATTCCAGTAGTGGAAGTGACGGTGGAGAGGCAGACGTTCGCTGACATCGTCTCGACAGCGCAGCACGTGCATTGGTTGTCGCTGCCCGTGAGTGCCAACCCTGCTCTTGCTCGTCTTCACACCGTGCTGAGCGACCACGATCCGCTGACGGCCTATGCGCTATACCCGAGTAGTCCTCCGTCCCCCTCGTCGCCAGGAGAGGAGGAGGAGGAGCTGCCGTTGCCCCACATCCCGACGTCGGAGCCTCCTGCGCCATCGGATTCCGACAGCCAAGCGTTCGTGTAGATACAGCGACAGGTAAGTGAGACCAACCACCAAGCACCAAAAGCGCCATTATTGGCGCCCCATCTACTTGATTTCAATTCAGTGACTTGGTATTTGTATGCTCACGCGTTCCACGTTGCAAATCAGTTAGATATCCCATTTCGAGACTTTCGAAGATTCCGATTCCAGATTCCGAAATGCAGGCTGTGGGATCATCTCTCGCCGATAAATGGGCGTTCCTGGAGCCTTGGTGCTCGGTTCTGCGGGGCCGGTTGGCGACAGAAGGTCGATTCTCGGATCACTCGACACTGGGGGAGTATTGGTGGGTCTCAATTCGTCCTCCGCCATCGCTCATGGCAGTTCTGAATCGGGAAGCGAGTGACGTTCGACTGTTGCGAGAAGCGGTGGAGCTCTTGAGTCTCGTGGCAATTGTCGACAATGAAGCGTGGAAGTTCCTGCTATTGGAACGCTGTGGGTTGACGCTGGACGACGACGACGACTCGTTGGACGGAGACTTCGCTCCTCGGTTCCTGCTGCGGTTCGACGCCGAGCATTTGCGCTACAGTGCGTTGCTACCGTCCGCAACCATTCGGCAGTTCTTCTTGCCACGACCACCGCTACACCGCAACAAGACGGAGGAGGAGGGACCTCGAACGAGTGCAGGATTTCAAGATGCTCTGTTCACTATTTTGGCCTTCCATCGAGCAGCTAGAGGCCGACAGGAGGTGGTGAACAGGTGGAGGAAGATCCCGTACGTTCTGCAGTTCACGGACTTCTGGACCTTAGGACAACCTGTTCTGTCGGCACATTTGAGTGCGTTGTTGGTCACGCTGGACGAGATTCGCAAACACAACGAGTGGCTCGTAGGAGAACGAGAGGCGAATCGTCGACCGTTGATCATTGTTGACGACGGAAACGAGACTCGCGGGTCGACGATGTACAGTGAAGATGATGGGTCGGCTGATGGACACTACTTTGCGTACGAATTGGAGTCGGTGCAGATGTGTCTTGGTACGATTCCAGTCTCGCGAGACCTTCCCAACGTGCTGCTGACTACACTAGGTATGCCCAACTTGGTCATCTCGGACCTGCAACTGTCGCTGGAGCAGGACTTACAGATGGGTTCCTTCCGTCCAGGTGAAGTGCACCCTCGTGATCTAGCGGCACATTATCGTTGCGGCTTGTTATTCAACACGATATTCTGTGGGCAGTCAATCACTACGCGGCCAAACGATCAACCACAAAGCGTTCGACGATCCACGATCGAGTCTGTTGTCATCCCCATGTTTGGAATGGACGATCAGACCTTTTCCGGTCTGTGCTCGTCGCTAGCTGAAGCCTCGGTGGTGCAGAAGTTGACGATAAATGGCGCTTTTCGCTCCCTTACACCGGCCCAGCGTACGTGGCGCTGGCAGTGGCTAACGTATGCCTTATTTAGCGACGCGTCACGGTCGTCCATTGAAGAAATCGACTTGATGGGCGTACAGTTAAGCGATGCAGACGTCGATGCTATCACTGAGGTGCTAGCTTCAAACGTTCCAGAACCTGGTCAAGCCACCGATACTGCTGAAGCTGCTTATGCTGACAAACGAAGCCGTGTCAAGTATGTGTATGCTCCTAAAGGCACGACCGTGAGAATCAAGGAGTCAATTTCCAGCCCCAACGACAGTACATCGCTGGAAACTGTCGATAACTTCATGTTCCGCCTACTCCAGGATGACGGAGAAAGCGACTGGGCCAATGTGTTGGTTCCTGGACGTGGTAACGGTGTCGTTGCGTGGGATCGTGTCCACAGAGTCTCAGAAGACGATCCAGAAGTACCGCCTCAACCGAGCCGTGTTCCTAATGGGATAACTTCGCTTTCACTCTCGATTGATAGCAATGCGGAGCAGGAAATGTCCGTGCTTATTCGCCTCCTACAACTTGTAGGGAACTCGCTGCAGAAGCTTTCAATCCACACGGTCGGATCTGCCACAGTGGACGTTCTTGCGGTTCTGAAGACGTGTCCAAAACTGGATCAGCTCTTCCTAGACAGCGTGCAAATTGACTTGGATGCACTGATGCTCGAGATGGAGAAAGACAACGCTAACATCCGTTGCTTTGGTCTTGCGTACTACAACGCGCCTGCCGACGTCATCACACGTTTCGCCAAGAAGCTGGGAGATCCACAGAGTGCACTCGCACATGGAGTACGTGAACTGTGCTTGAGTGCCGATAATGAAGAATTTCCGATGGCTGACGAGAGCGTACAGGCGTTCCTAGACGTTCTCAAGACCAACGACAAGTTGATGTACCTCGATCTATTGGTGTTGCCGGCGCTATTCGACAAATACGCTGCTGATTTCCGGCAACACCACCAGGAAACGCTCAGTATTGAGAAGGAGAAGTTGCCGCTTCGTTATCGTCTGGCATTCCTCAGCGTTGTTCGTGGTCACAGCACGCCAGTTAACGACACTTTCCTTCACCTCGACAACCACCTACTTCAGCATATATTCTCTTTCGCTGCAGTGTCTGCGAAGCGGACAGTTTGTCTGCGATGTGATCACTGAGTAACGCAGGAGATTGCGATTGTTTATGAGAGCTAAGACGTGCTTGTGTTCCTCCAACCCACCAAGTACCAGTATGAGTTGTAGCTACGATTGATAAGGTGACAACAGTGTTCACGATATTTTTCATTTCTGTATGTGCAAATTCGGGGCATGTCAAGATTATTAGTTCAAGGGAACTCACACAAACACACTAACGTAAACTAAGTGGAAACTCATTGCGACGATAGTTCTGAACGACTTGTGCTAAGTAATCCTGGTCGTGGCTTTCATATCCCTGTCAATCCGCGAAGACGCGGTGTTAGACATGATCGGTCGACGTGTATCCTGAATAGCTTCCGTACGGCATCCCCGCTCCACTTGAGCTGCCAGGCACGCGAGTCCCGTAGACGCCACTGCTCATGCCACCCATCTCGTCATATCCGACGCTGGCTGTGGTAGCTCCACTCGAATAGTTCGGATAGTTTCTACCGTCGTTGTTCATGTCGCCGCCACCTGATCGACGATAGTACTCCTCGGAACTTTGATAGCGTCCTGAATCGGAGCCGCTAGGGTAGCTATCACGGCTACCAGCCGTCCCACCAAACACACCATATCTGTCGCCTTCGTTGCTCACACTTGGATTGTTGTCACGGCTCGAGGCTCCAGCATAGCTCGGGATACTCCTCTCATATCCGTCGTACGCGCTGCCGCCTTCACCGCGAGACGAATACGGTGATGAGGCATTGAAGTTCGATTGGCGACGGCTGTCTGAAGGGTGAACTGGGTCTCCAGTGTAGCGCGGGTGCCTTTCGGTACCTTCAGCATCGCCCTGTCGACTCCAATACTCTTGGTACGTTTCGTAACGCGAGCTAGCACTGCTACTGTCCTTGTTGTCTAGGTTCAGTCTACTGAACGAACCATTGATGTCGCCTTCCCCGCCTGTGCCTGAATAACCCGGATTGTTGTAGCCCGAGTAGCTTCTGTCGACGTCCGTAGGGTAGTAGCTGGCACCTCCGGCGGGGATAGTTGGGTTCACATTTGACGAATTGTTTTCTAGGTTTCTCGAGTCTTTCTCGCGTTCCTCGTCCGAGCTGCTATCCGAACTGGAGCTTGAACGGGATCTCGATTCACTTTTGGTGTCATCTTTAGACTTGGTCTGACCCTCCTCTGGCTTGTCTACTTGTTTGGCAAGGAAGTCCTCTGCAGCCTCTTTGGCCTTATCGACAACTGACTTGTCCTTCTTCTCCACGTAACCCGGTTGGTGCTTCTCCTCCTCCCTCTTTGCGACCTGCTTCTGAGCGTATTCGACCGCCTTCTCCTTGACGTGATACTTCTCGACCGCACCCATGGCCTTCGTGAAGATCGAGTCGCTGTCTTTCTTGTCATTAGTTTTGCTGCTGCTCGAGTCACCACCACCCGCGTACTTCTCCGCTGCCTCCTTGGCTTTATTGAAGAAGTCCATCGTTCACGAACGCTGACGTGTCAATCAATAATCAACCTTGAGCTTTCGTGGCAAAAACTGAAATGGTGGGCGCTACACCCAGGTGTCTCATGTACGCGGCCAGGCCAGCGTGGGTAAATTCTTGTCAAGAATTTTTTGATGGCACAAAATGCACGAGCACCAAATATCTTAGCAACCGAAAATTACAAAATTGACTTGCGACTATCCTATAATCCCAAGTCATTTGCTCATGCAGTCATGCTACACTTGATCTTGCCACAGTGTAATCTGTGACCGTGCAGCACTACATGTAGTTGTGGGCAGAATTTCGGTTTCTACCCATTCCACTTGAGCGTCCAGCGCGGCCCTGCATCCCATTTGTGCCACCGTCCATGTTGTTCGCTCCGTTGTATCCCGTGCTTGCTCCAGTAGCAGCTCCACTCGAGAAGCTCGGGTTGTCGTTGTCGCCAACACCTGAACGGAGTGGATACGCGTTGGAGCTTTGATAACCGCCAGAGTCCAAGCCAGCACTGCCACTTGCCGCGCTACTAAACGAATCGTAGGTGTCATCTTCCTCGTTCACGCTCGGAAAGCTCGAATTGTTATCACGGCTCGAGTTGTTAGAATTGCCGAGGCCCGTACCAGTGCGACCGGAGTAAACGCTGCATCGCCGACATGAGACGAGTAGGAGGATCCGCCAGCGTTGTTTCGGTGGATGCTGTTGGGACCATTTCGCGAGTTGTCAGGGAAGCGCGAATACCCCTCCGTACCGTCGTTCGAGTGACTATGGGGGCTTGAAAAGTTGTTGTTGTTTGCTTTACTGTTGAAGACTCGCTGGTTTGCTAGGAAATCCTCCGCAGCGTCCTTACCGACGACGGACTTGTGCTTATCGACGTAGCTAGGTTGGTATTTTTCTTGCTCCCTTTTGGCGACTTGGTCTTGGTCATACTCGATAGCATTGTTGTTATATTTCTCGGCCGAATCGATCGCCTTCGTGAAAGTCGACTTGCTCTTGTTGTTGTGGTATTCACTGCTCGGGTCACTACCCACGTAGCCTTCCACCGCCTGGTTGCCTCTGTTAATAAAATCCATGCTTTTGGAACGTGAACTTGTGGATCGACCTGGAGGTGGTTGATGGCGAGAAGAAAAAAGAATGTACCGAGGTGCTCAGGCAACACTGCTCACAGCGCCAAGGAGTGACGTACAGTATCAGGTACACGTACACGTACACAAACGCACGCGCGTGGGTAAATTCATGATGAGCTGAAAGACACAACGCACGACCAAGATCAGTATTTGGACTGCAAATACTTTCTTGACTTTTGGTCGGCACTATCACTTAGATCTCCTACACGTTGGGATTGCAGTCGTGAAGCGATCAAAACAACGACACGTCTGCAGTTAGGTCTCCTTTACCTAGGAAGCCCGGATTGAGCTACGGATAGTCGCTCGTATCGACTTCACCTGGAGGTGCTGTCCCTCTTGGGCCAAGAGTCTTGGCAAGAGTCTGGCACCTTGGCGCGGGTGCAAGGCAACTTGTCACACAAGTTGTGACCAGTAACTTTCGCTAGTTGTGCGGCGCACTTCAACTTGGAGTGTAATGAGCCGCTGACCGTGTGCACAACGACGTTATGGCCAAAGCAGCCCCTACAAATTAACAGGTTGAACCTGTTAATTTGTACACATGCATGCATTCGTGCGTTGTTCTTTGAATCACAGTGAGCGTCGTCGCCGATGTCAGCACGAAAAGACTCAAAACTTCTACTCACCTGCGAGATCGTTAGTTTTAAGGTGAACAAGACACGTTCAGGTAACTTGAAACTTGAAATTCATTGCAACGACACTGCTGACCGTCTCCTTTCTTCTGCTTGTGCCAAGCTTGATTCTATATTGCTCCGCTGGTCGCAGTCAGCGTAGAGGAAGCTGTCGACCATACCCCACAGCTTTAGTCGTAGTAGTTATTGTCACCCGACGCGTAGCTTTGGTTGTCGCCTGACATGCCGCCTCCGCTCGAGCGTCCGCCGTGCATTCCACGCGTGCCGTGCGCACTGCTACTCATGTCGCCCGTCTCGTCGTATCCGACGTTGGCACCGGTAGTCCCACTCGAATAGCTCGAATAGCTTCCACCGTCACCGTTGTCGTCTTTACCCGATCGACGCGAATGCTCCTTGGGATTGTGGTGACGACCCGAGCTGACGTCCGAGCCACTGGGGTAGTTGTCACTGCTACTTGCCGTCCCACTCGACGAGCCATACTTCCCACCTTCCGAATAGCTTGGGTTGTTGTCACGTCCCGAGTCGCCCGAAAAACTTATCTCGCTACCGAGACCCATGGCCGCGCTGCCGCTCGATCCGCTCGAGTAGCCGCTGCCTCCTCCGGCACGAGACGAGTAAGACGACGATACGTCGGGGTCGTTGTGGCCTCGCGAGATGCCAGGGTCACGCGAGTAGCTCTTCGTCCCGACGTCAGGTTCCTCACTGGCATCAGACGAGCGGTATGCCGAGCTGGTATCCGGGCCAGAACTTGAATGCTTGTTGTTTTCCTTCGACTTGCTGTCACCCTTGCCGACTATCCCTCGAAGTGCGTCCATTCTTGTGACTTGGGGTAGTTAGTTCGTCCAATTCGATTGTGGAGTGCTGAAAGGCCCGCACTCTTGATCAGCATTGCTCTCAACAAGAACTTCGACGAACTTTCGTTAGCCCCGTTGGCGATCATTTCTCAAGGAACTTCAAGCTTCTGTCCGCATGGTCGCAGCTTGTCCGATTCAACTTGTCTCGCCGCCGCCGTTCGACTCGACCTTGTGCCAGTTGGGATTGCAAGCTGGGCATGAGTAGCGTCCCAGTCTGGTTGACAACACCGAAGCACACAACAACGAAATTGTAGAGTATCAAACAGATTCACATCCTCAGCTTACTAAAATGTTGCTGGCCACATCTAAACATCTAGTGCGTATTGGTGTACTTCTCCACGGCCTCCTTCGCCTTGTCAAGTATCGACTCGTCGTCCTTGTTCTTCTTGTGCGAGTCTCCGTGACCAGTGTACTTGCCCACCGCCTCCTTCGCTTTATCCAAGATCGAGTCGTCCTCCTTCTCCTTCTTGTGCGAGTCTCCGTGGCCAGTGTACTTGCCCACCGCCTCTTTCGCCTTGTCAAGGATCGACTCGTCCTGGTCGTCGTGATGCTTCTTCTTCTTCGAGAATCCGTGGTCCTCAGCGTAGTCGCTGGCCACGTGTTTCACGTACATCCTCTCCGCCTCGTGTCTCATGTGGTGCAGCTTCGACTCGTCCTTGTGCGAGTCTTCGTGGCCCGAGTACTTCCCCGCCGCCTCCTTCGCCTTGTTCAGCATCGAGTCCATTGTTGCAGGTAGTAGTCGAAGGGTGCTTGCTGGTTGTCCGGCAAGATCGAAAGTGACTCAGCACTGCTCATTAGAACACACAGCATCTATACCGGGAGCTTGCTGATAGCTATTCCACGCCAGCCGCATGTTCAGGCACGAGAAATCAGCCACGTACCGATCTCGGTTCGGCTGGATTTCCAGCGTTCACGCCAACTGAACTCCGGCGTCATGTGCTGCAAATATTCAGCAGATATCGCCTGATTGCAGGCGTTGATAGCCAAACACGAAAAAACCGTCAGGTGCTTCTCACAAGTGAATAATTGGGGGTTGAATTGGTTGCTAGGGTAGCTTATTGTAAGTTAGCTCTAGTGCTTCTTAGTGTACTTGGCTGCTGCCTCCTTGGCCTTGCCTAGGAAGTCGTCCGTCTGATTGTCCTTCTTCTGGCCGGTGTGTTGCGGCTTTGGCTGACCCTGCTTGGCGAGGAAGTCCTCCGCAGCCTCCATGGCCTTGTCCACCGTCGACTTGTCCTTCTTCTCCACGTAGCCCGGCTGGTGCTTGTCCCCGTCCCGTTTGGCCTTCCGCTTCTGAGCGTACTCGACAGCCTTCTCCTTAGCGTGATACTTCTCGGCTTCGTCCTGCGCCTTGGTGAACATCGAACCGCTATCCGATGTCTTCTTGTTGTTGCTGCTGCTGCTCGAGTCGCCATCCGCGTACTTCTCTGCCGCCTGCTTGGCCTTGTTGAAGAAGTCCATCGTAGGGTATGTGTCAATCGATTAAGGCTGGTCCGACGCAAAAGGAGAAATGAACGCTCCCGAGTCCGACACCCTCTTTCGCAAATCCAGACGGGCATGCAGGTGGATACTGAGACCGACTAAGCCACAACGGATGGCTAAATGCATCCCGTGCCAAGGGCATCTTCAAGAGAATCAACCGGTGAAGGAACATCAAAGACTTCATTGAGCAATACACCTACGGATTGAAGGACGGACGTTGAATCACCACGGATTGCTCCACTACCGAAGACAACGAGGCTTACTCCTTCTCACCTCGATAGCGGAAGTTGTTGGGATTCAACTGCTTGGCTCGGTTATCGAGAGCCCACTTGGGCAAAGCGGCGTGGCTGCTCTCCTTGGTGCTGGATCCATGTTTGGTGGAGCCACTGGCATTGCCACCACTCGACTTGGTCGAACTGGAACCACCTCCAGCCTTGCTCGGCCCATGATGGCCGCCTCCTCCTCCATGTTTACCTGAGGTTTGGTGACCTCCACCACCTTTTGCACCTCCTCCTCCTCCTCTTCCTCCTTGCTTGCTTGAGCTGCCACCTTTCCCGGGCATGTTTGTCGCTGCGCTTAAGTGGAGAATGGTTACTGATGCGTTATCTGGCTAAGGCGGAAACTTGGGACAGAGGGAATCGTCGTATCCCCGCTGCCAGTTTAGTTTGGCAAGGTCGCTTCCTGTTGTACCAGTAGTTGGCGTCATTGTAGAAGCAAACACAAAACTATCCATTCCAAAGAAGAATGTGGAGTGAAAACTTTTTCCTAACTGCCACACTGGCAAGCTGGTTCTTGTTACTTGACAACGACACCACTGAACCTCACCACATCCGTCTTTCTCAACTCGTGTTTAATATCTCCAGCAGCAAGGTTGTAGCGTCGATATTTGAGCGTCATCTCGCTCTTCATAGTGAGCGTCGACGCCAGCATGAGCTAAGTGCTCTAACCCGGTGCGCGCGACGAGTAGTAAGTCGGGTTATTGGGGTTCATTTGGTTAGAGCGGTTGTCGGCCGCCGCTTGTGAGGCCCCAGAGCCCCCGCCTCCCTTCGACCCCGATCCACTTGAGCCTCCGCCCTTTGATCCACCTGATCCTCCACCCTTCGATCCTCCGCCACTGCCTTTGCCCATTGTCGTCTTCTTGATTTTGTCTTGTTCCAGTCCTCAGTTGTATTCGCTGGCAAATTCGATTGTGATAGCACAATGGTCGGGATCTCTCGGTTTGAACACAATAGCACGCATGGTCCCAGGTTGAATTAGCGAATGCAAACTTCTCTTTGCTTCGGCTAGCTATTGTCAATCAATGCGGCTGTTGTGCCAAACTAACTTAAAGGAGACTACAAGTACGGTCGTATGGAAGGTTCCGGACCACAATGGGAAAGGAACTAGTGAAAGCTAGGAAAGAAGAAATTAAGAAAAATACATGTATGGAATTTAGTAGTGCATTCAACGTTCTGCGAATTGACTGCTGCTTACTACATGTAGTACACGACAACGATCCTAGTTCTTGTTCTTGGTCAACCAACTGCTAACCCGAAATGCTGACACTTGAAGTCGGTTCTTCCCCTCTGCACTCTTACGCTCATACAGACTTTAGCCATGCACACGCGAGTTGTGGTACGTCGGGTTATTGGGGTTGAGCTGATTAGCGCGGTTGTCAACCGCTGCCTTCGAGTTCCTCGAGCTTGATCCACTTTGCCCACGAGACGAATAGTACGCGGGGTTGTTGGGGTTTAGCTGGTTAGCGCGATTGTCAGTCGCCGCCTTGGAGTTCCCGTAGCTTCCACCTCCCGAGCGGCATTCTTTTGAGTCACCGTTGCCCATGCCTGAACTTGTTCTGTCTTCCTTAAATCCTCGTCGGTGCTGCGCCACAAGTTTGGATATGCGAGCTACTTCCTCGTGTCCCTAACAAGCCTCGGTCAGATATTCATTCACTTACCATGGAAAAAGCATGGATTTTGGAAACCTCGGGAACGATCGCGTCGGCGAATCTATAGATTTTGGATTGCTTGCCATATAGTTGCGATCTCGCTTTAGTAGTTCATAATGCACACCTCGCGAGTCACGCGTCTTGCTGCATACGTGAAGACTAAACGAACCAAGTGCTCTCCTAGACACTGTCTTCTGTCAGAGCGAAGAGCACTGCTAAACGCAATTTTGCATGCCCGTGACAACTCCATGGGTGGAAGCTCCTCCCCATTGTGCATCGTAAAGCTCTTCACAAAGCGCGTGTAGAAGTCGCCTTCGATATAGAGCTTCAAATACTCCAGTGTGGTGTTGGTGTCCAACATTCGTGCAAAAGCTTCAATCATTCTCTCATAATCGGCAAAGGCGATGTCAATATCTTGAATACGTAGTTTGCCTACGCATAACTGGCGTAAATGCCGTGCAGCCTCACGGTCAGGATTACTCAGTACTTTTGCGAACTCATCCAGACTCACTGGGTTCACACGGAAGTGCTCGATCGAGAGCGACTCGATCTGGCAATACCCGACATCGTAGCCGTGCGTAAAAGCAAACATATCTTCCACCTGAGCACCATTGAGCTGCAACTTTTTAAGATTGGGGCATGAACGGAGAATGGAACCTAATCCTTGCTCGCGCAATAAATTAACTTGCAGCGACACACTGACGAGGTCGTGACCAATGATCTGAAAGAGCTGTGTCAACACTTTGTCGGTGGGACCCTTCGATACCTGCAGTACTAGGCTCAGATCAGTAATTCCTCTCCAGACACCCACGTGGGATTCAGATACATATCTGTCTTGGGCGACGGCTGAGTGCACCCAGCACTTGCCGTATCCTGGGACGAGAACTTCCACCCAATCTTCCTCATCACCAAATTTACTATGGCCGCACTTTTCACTGCAGCTGGAGTTCATAATACCAAAATCTGCGTCTTGTTCAAGGACCATCGAGGTCTGAAGCCACTCGTCTTGACTGCACAATGGCTCTAGATACACCACCGTGTCTTTCTGCAGGTGGACCATGTCATCACCATTAGTGTTAAAGCTGCTCCACGCCTGCTGATCGGTCGGATCCTTTTCTGCATATTTCGTTTCACGTTGATGTGTCTCGTGCTCTGCCCAAAGCGGATCAAGAAGTTCTCGAGCCGGCTTTTGCGCATTCACGATAGAGGCGATGGCTGCAACGTCATCTTCGAAAAGCTGGGGTTCATTGATGACCAATTTCTTCACCGAGGATCTCTCACCATTTGGGGTGAAGAGCGCGTAGGCTAGCCATTTCCACTTGAGTGCTCGAGCATCTCTCGTGTCTTGCGCAAACACAGACTCCAACACAAGTTCTCTCACACCTGATGCTCCACGCAACGCCGAGCACAGGGCTGCAAACCGACGATCGTCAATATCCACGTCATTTATCACGACAGTCTCCACTTTACAACGAATCTCCTCGACCTTCAACTCATCGTCTTGAGGCTTTAGGGCAAAAGTCGACGAAAACAACTGAGCTCGCGGGCCTCCTCCGGTAATAGCGAGCAAACAATCTGCTAGCGGTTGTCGCGGACACTCATCTTCCGACAAGAAATCTGTCGACTTCAGCGACAATTGCAGACACGATACCTTGGCTCCCAGCATCACAAGATCCTTCAGTGCTATTGCCACCGACTCGTTCAACTCAAACTCTCGTAAGCTTAACTGCACCGCTTCGGACACGAACGGCCAATGTCTCGCACTTTCACCACCGTGGTCTTGATTGTTTTCGGCACCTGATCCATTGCTTTCATCCTTCTCCTTTCTGACTTTATCATGTCTAGGCATCACGACCTTGAGCACTCGTTGCACACTCTGAAGATATTGTTGAAGACCCACTAAATTGATATCTCGTGGTGCGAAGTGGAGACAGAATGGGATGTCCACGAAAGGTAAAGGTGTCCCCATTTTCGTCTCTGCAAGTTTCTCCACTTCTTCTTTTGTCAGAAGAAAATCTGCACTTGATGGAGCTCCATCCCATGCCAATAAGGTTTTGCACACTGTCTCGGGCCACAGTAATGAGCGGCTTGTGTGGTCGTCCAACAGGAAAACGACCCGAAGTTTGTTGAAGTTGAAGTTGGTGCTGTCCACATCACATTTTTCATGTAAAATGTCACAGAACGCGGAACGATCGGCTACTGCCACAAATGATAATAAAGTTAGAGATTCTCGGATTTTTGGCAGCACGTCCGAGCTCGCATTGCGCTGATGCTTGGGCAACGTGACCAGCAGCCAATAGTCGTAGCGGCAATCGTCACGCTGGACAGCGTTGTGGAGCGGACCCTCGAGCTGCAGACGCCCGCGCAGCCACTTGCACCACGGGAACAGCACGCGCCACGAGTCCATTGACGAGAATAAGATCTAAGATACATGTACCCAACAAATCAGGAAAAAGGGCGCCAAGCGATATGATTGGTTGGTTACACTTTGACCAATCACAGACGTGCAAGTACGTCAGTAGATCTGATACACCGTTCACACTAATTAGTCGTGCCATGACAATTAACGTGTTTTGCTCAAAATTAGCTTATTGTAATGTATTGTGAACGCTGTGCGCGGTTTCCTAGGTTCTCCTTACTCGGCGTGGACCGGAAACTGGCTTAGCGTTACTGAAAACAAAATACGTATCACAATGCATCTCGCCTAGATCTACCAGAATCCGATCTCTTTTTTATGATTTGAGGCAGAAATGACAATATTTTTCAAAAGCTGTGGGATGATTATTATCAACGGTGCACGACTATTTAGGTCACACGACTAATTAGGGTGAACAGTCTGGTATGATGGCTTAGCCAGCAACGTCAGGGCATGTACAGATAATCGTTCAATGGCTACAAGTTGCGCTTCGATTAGTAGTTGACCTAATTAAGTACTACTCCGACTGTTTAGGCGTATAGTGTTACTGTACCGAAAGCGGTGTTCAGGCCAGACACACTGTGAAGGAGAACCGCAGATGGCTTCGCTCTGCACCATTCTACAAGTCTTCGTAAAGTGAGAGCTGTTTGTCGATTGATTGCTGTGAAAACAAACTTGATGGCAATGTTTCGAAGCTAACACACTGAGTCTCTATTATACTATGATGCAGCTGACGATCTCTCCTTTCTTAATACAATGGAAGAACAAATTATGCACTTCTTCGATACTAGTGTGGACGGCCCGAGCTCTTGACATGTAAGGAGACAGATAGCGAGCATGGTGTCCGACGTGCAGACCCCGCGCGAGTGACAATCGATCTGACTGGCAGTGACATTGAAGATCAAGGTGAAGTGACTGGTAAGCAGGAGACGGCGATACCAGTTCGGTGGCAGCGGAGTGCCAGATGGAAGGATTCGGGCACTGCTGTCACCAGAGAGTGAAGTGATGGAGAGGGGCAATGGATTCGAGGGCAGGCGTGCGTCTTCCTACAGGAGGGATGACACGGCGCCGGTCATGAGAACTGGAGTATGCTGCGAGGGCAACGACATCAAGGACAAAGAATGGGAGGTAGTGAACGGCCGTGGAGAGTCGCCGGGAAGGGAGGATCTCACTGAGAAAGACCCCTGGCGGTGGCACACGCGGTAGCCAGAGTAGGGGTAGCTATAGTGAGGGCTAGTCGGGAGAGCTCTGGCGTGCGCGGTTTGCCACACATCTCTCAGTTGTATTTCTGCTCGGTCGAGGAGAGATAACCAGCTAATCGAACAACGCGTGGGGTACAGCGGCAGTGGAGTGCTGGCCTCACCCAACTATACCGACAGGAGGTCACCAGCGACTCGTTCTGCGTCATAGTGGACGGCGATCTGTTCGTGGAAAGCATCGGTAAGGACATAGGCAAGTGTAGCCAAGATGAGGTTAGTTCGCATAGTGTGACAGGGATCATGGTTAGCAACCATGGAGGTTGAGGCACTCAGGACGTACGAGCTGTCTTGACCGTGAGAGTTCGTGGCCTGGAGCGTGCGCGCGTTGAAGGGTCCACAACTCATGGACGTTACATGTCGGGTCTCTGTGGCACGAAGACGAGCCAAAAGACTTTCCCGGGTTGCGGCTGCTGCACAATGTCCTCTCCCTAGTCGACTTTATTCGGTCAGATACCGGCCAACGTCTGGTTGGTGACGGCTTCCTCTAGCCCCTACCTATGGACTGCTCGCTACCTCTTGAGTTAGCTTGTACGGTGTACGAGCTGGTACGACGATACTAGTATTCAGCTTATGATATAAAAGGGTTAATAATAATAAAATCATTCCCCGTCTCAAAGCGAACATCAAGTTCCCACCCTGCAGGGTGTGAGGGTGGGTGGTGAGTAAATGTTGTTGTTTTTTCACGCAGCAGCCCCTTGAAGAAATTCAAGTTGACATGCATCTCGTTTTCAACAGCCTTTTAAATTGAATAACCTTGAATAATTATTTAATTTCCTATTTTGGTTTGATGGTAAAATGAAACCTCTAGAGTGCCAGAAGTTCACTTGCCACGTTTGATATGGTTCACTCTGCCGGAAACGAGGTGCATCACTGTACTACAGAGGTAGTGATCGCGTTTGAGATTGGCAGTCCGTCTCTTGTTGATCCGTCACTCTTGACCACAAGCACGTTTTGTTTTCCGCTTTCATATTTGTACAAGTACTTAAGTAAGCAATTACTACATTAGTAGCCAAGTACATGTAATATACGAAGTAAGATGGATGGTGTGCTTGTAAATTCTCCATTTGCTAAAAAATGAAAATAAGTAAGTAGGAACCCGCCGACTGCATGTACAGTCTTACATGTACTATTACTACGTAAGTATTATTAAAATAAGATAACAGAACATGCCTGTACGAAGAGACGATAAAAAGGTGGCCGGTCGGGAATTTTCCATAAATCCGCTTGACTCGTCTAAAGCGATGGTGGAAAGATTAGCCAAATTTTTGTCAAAAGAAAAGTCTAATACCACTACCGCATACCAATGAAAAAGCTAATTTTCTAGCCAATCAAACAGTGTTTGGACTGAGTAGCTCAAATTTGAAAAATGGCGTGAAGTCTGTAGGGCGGATGTCACGCGGGATTTGGTGGGAGCAACCTCTGAAAACGTATGACAGCTTTGACTTGATTTAAGTATTTTCACCTTTAAAAACTAATAAGTACCACCATATACCGGTATCCAGATTTGGAGCTGGTCCACGAAACGACCGGCCAGGCCTTTGAGCACTAATATCTTCACCATTAGTCGCTCGACGCCGATAATAGTTTCATTGTCTGTCTATCGAGACTATAACGGGTTCAATGATGCGCAATATATTTTCCGCCGGATTTTGCATATCTACGTTAGGATTTCCTAATTTAATTTCCGAGCCAAATCTCAGAGACATAGATTCATTTATACCTGGTTTTAGTATGGAAGGGGTGAACGACCCCTCTTCTTACAGGCATGTAGTGTTATTAAAATAAATCCAGTTGATGGGAGGAAGCATGTCTGTCTGGGCGGATATTTAACACCAGATCTCAAGAGCGTGCGCCTTCTTCTGTCGTCGACAGCCTTATCATAAGGCTCTTCCTTGCCTACAGCACATACGGTACAGTCGTCCCCCTCAGTAAGCGCGGTAGTTTTCTGTCTTACAATCCTACAGGAATATATAATACTAGAGGTCAAAAACTACTAAATACCAATCTGCTAGATTAAATATTAATACATGGATTAAAAATAAGAATGATACTATAATAGAGGTACGCTTTCTGAGGGGGAGCACTGTACTGAATACATGTACACCTGGTTCGCTTTTCAAGTGCGTAATCCTAGAAAGGAATCCGGTCAACGAACCACTCCGAATTTCGCTGAATACGAACCACTCACTTCCGGAATCGATACGCAATGAAGACTGCTTTCGTTGCTGCCATATTAGTAGCGTTAGCTTTCACATCCACCCCCACTGATGCTGTTCGACAACAAAGCCAGCGCAAGCTCATTTTAGGTAGCACGATCGTTCCGGCCAAGACGAAGACGTACACAGTCGGTCTCCGCAAATTGCCTGACGGCAAAAACTTCTGTGGCGGATCCCTCGTCAGCCCCATGCATGTGCTCACCACGTCGCACTGCACACCGTCCGATATCCGATGGGCGTCCATTGGTTCCCGCTACCTCAACGGTACACAAGACGGAGAGCAGATCAAGGTCGTGGCGGTGATGAACCACCGCAACTTCTCGGTAAACATCAATTTTGGTGACGATTTCGCGCTGCTGGAGTTGGAAAGACCCAGTTCGTACAAGCCCGTGAAGCTTGCTGCAGCTGATGATTCGGACTTCAAGGCGGGTGCTACAGCTACAGCTACTGCACTGGGCTGGGGTCTCACTAGCGAGGGAGGCGCGATGTCCCAGGATCTGCGCCGCGTTGACTTGCCTCTTATCATTGATCAGGAATGCGAGCAAGTGTCTGCTATTGACAACACAATGGTGTGTGCCGGCGGTTTAATCAGCGCGGATGTCTGCGACGGCGATTCCGGAGGTCCTCTTGTCCTGGAATCTCCCTATAAGGATGGAGACGATGTTCTCATTGGTGTTGTGAGTTGGACTAAAGGTGATGCCTGCGGAAGAGGACCCAATTACCCTGGCATATACTCTCGTGTGTCAAGTGCTCGGAGTTGGATCAACCCTATCACCAGTAGTTCATGCTTCGAGTAAGGGACGGGTTTGTTAGCCTCAACTAAGTGAAATTATTCTATCGTACAGGGAAGCCAAACGTGATTCTACATGTAGAAACAAATATTTGACGAGGTTCTTAATTGCACTCACTGACCTCGGAGTTAACCACGACTTCGAGGAAAACACTGTAGGGTTCTGCCATACTACATGTAGTAGTATGTGAAAGGGGACACCGCAGATGGCCTGCCAGGCGAGGCGAGCGTCGAAGCCGGTGATTAATCAATAAGCGATAATATGGGCCCCCACCGCCCCCACTCCGCACGACGTTAGGCCAAAAATGAATAAATAGGGCTGCAGCTCCTGCTACACTCGTTTGCTTGGGCATTTATCGGGTGTTGGACTCGATAAGTGAGCCCTCATTTTGCAAGGCCGATATAAAGTGTGTGGAAAATATTTCTCGGAAATGAAGGCGAATAATATCCAGGATAGGGCTGGATGCTGCATGTAGTGCTTTTGAAGTTAGTTTTTGCTGTTTCGACATGTTTTACAGACAGAAGCGCAGTCCACGCGTCGGAGTTGAGCTTCGTGTCCTCTATGCCGGCCTCCTTCTTCCCAATGAAAACATCGTTTTGGGTCTACGTAGTAGCTGGGACCCGCTATTGCGAATGACCACGCGCTGCTGATGTCTGACTCGATCCATTTATGAGCGCTTGATATATTAATAATAGCCTCGCGTAAACGCTTGAATATCCCTTGTTTCCACATCCTTCGTCATTCAACCTGCGTAATTCCATGTATGCGCCCAAAAGTATATTCTGTACAAAAAACACAAGGCTGTCCTGGCTGGACCGTTGGCCAAACACAAGTCGCTAACGTTTTCTGCAGGACAGCGGAGCAATTTGTACCAAATATAAAAATACATGTTTAGCGACGACGCTAAATAATGTTACTGTATCTCCTGCAGCAGAAGTTCTGCTGCTGTGCGACTTCGGACTACATGTATGGTAGTATACATGTACCGCCCTGCACTCATGGTGTTGGTTGTGCTTTTAATTGCCTTCGCAAAAGTAAGAAATGGAGCTCTCTGCTTCAAGACAGTACGCCACGCACTATCCACATTCACGCTCCCAACAACATTCATTTTTTATATTAATAGTGTTGCGCTCTAGGATACTCTCAAATTTTGTCCACACTAAAGCATTGGCCTTTCGTAAGACGCCAGTAAGGACATGCGTATCTGCCGTGAGCAAATGCATTAGTTAAGCAATGACATAGCAAGTAACACCATTGTTGTATTTCTAACAGGCATTGCTTACTTGAAGGTAGTTGTGCGAATTCCTGTATTTCGGATGGCCAACCATTTCCGTCGGCCAGCTCGAGTAGTCCACCAGACTGCACCTCCAGCAGCTCATGTGGTGGCAGGATCCGAAGTATCTTGCGCGAACGGATTGGGCACGTTTCCCTGGATTGTAAATGCCAGTATAGTGTGGCGGAGGTTGAGTCTGGCGAACCACAACTCGTCGCGTGCAGTCTTTCGACTGTAGAAGATTGACCACCAGTGCCGTGCGTGCTGAGCTGAGCTCGTCGAGCGCTCTGCGACACTGATGTGATCGTGGTGCGCAAGCTGCAGATCCGGGCCTGATGGAGGCAGATGGCATGGTGTGTTTGACTCAACCTTGGAGAGTCTGAGCTCAAGCTGACCGTGACGATTCCCAGCATCAGCCGGATGCTCAACATTGCGGTAGGGACGGGTGAGTCAAATGCGGTGCTTCAGAGCATGCTCAGAGCCATACCGGTAGATCAACATTTGGGTTGGAAAGACGAGGACTTGAGCCGTACAACGCGGGCCATTTTCGACTAAAATCTCGTCGAGACGATACCACATCGAATTCCGATGCAACGCTGCCGCCAAAGTGAAGACGAGCCTGGTGGCGGCTGCACCAACGTCAGTGATTCCGTTGCCATTGTCCAGCACTTTCAAGAATCCCAATCTCGGCATGGAAATGACAACTGCAGTAAGCTTACGACAGCTGGCTGATGGAGGTGGCGACTTGGCCATCTGGTCGTGTGTGTAGGGCACGTCACATGGTTCGAAGCACATGCCACCCAACGCGCCATGTGCAAAGAGCGTGGATGAGGGATCACAATAGTCAGCAAGACTTACAGCCTCTTCCGTCGCATATCTTGCGCAGCTTTCCAGTGCCTGCACGCGACAAAGAGGGGCGGCCGAACACGTTGCTCGATTTGTGCTCAACGCTGAGCTCTCGCTCTTGAGATCACGCCACTTTTGGATTTTGCAGGACGGTGGCATCGATTCCTGGTCATTAGACACTGCGAGAGTAGCTTTTCACGTGTCGAGACACTGATCCGAAACCATGCCGGAAAACATCAACAAGCGGCAGCTCAACATCTCCACGGGCGAGAAAGAGTGAGCGAGCAACTCTTGTCTTTATGTTCTATAGTATGCGTTGTGTCATCTTGAAGCTCACGAAAATGTCGTGCTGTGTCTTCATTTACCAGGATCACAATGGTCCCGTTGAATGACGAAAACTACAACGAGATGGCCAGCCCTCCCCACGTGCGACTTCGCACAGGCACCATCGGCAGCGAGGACTTTAACGATAAAGGTGCCAACCTGCGCATCGATATGGACCAGGACCAAAAGAAGTCCATCAAGGCGCACATGTTCTCTTGTAAGTGCTTTCTGTCAACTTTACCGTTGTGACTTTGCGATCTCTCGTCTAAACGTTTGTTGCATGACACTATAGCTGAGTTCCGTTTCAACGCTGAGCTGTCACTGCGTGTCGCCTGCGGTGTGATTATTGCTTCGTTCATCCAAACGCGTGACCCGGACTACGACCCGTCCATTGAACACGACAAGAAGTGGTTCTTCTTTCCCGACTGGTACTACCTGGGCGGTCTCAGCTACTGTGCAGTGGCTGTCATCTTCTCTGCGGGGAAGAACGTCGGCGCAACGCTGACACAGGTCTGTCAGGCATTTTACGGTGTGGGTATGGCTCTCGTGTACAACCTCGCTCTCTTCTCGTTCGTTGATGTGCGCACCTTCGACGACTCGTACGATGGTTATCTCTTGATCTCGAAGAAGATGTCTTTTGGTGGGTCTCAGTATTACGTAAACTCGCACAACTTCTACGCTGTGCTACCGTGGATGGTGATCTTTACCGTCGCTATCCTGCTATTGCCGCTGGAGAGCAACACCAAGAAGTTCGCGTTGGCCAACAACCTCTACTTCAGTACGTTATTGTCTGCGTTATGGACCTGCAAGTGTTTTTTTGTCTAATTTTGACTTTCGTGATATGATACGACTTGTAGCGCTGACAATTATTAACCCCACGGACCCGCTGGACTCCGACAAACTTAAAGCTACTGGAGATACTTACTTCGAGACCAGCAACATCCTGAACAACCTTGCAATGTACTTCCTCGTGGGTTTTGTCGGAACTCTCATTTCGCTGCTTATTATGTTTATCCCGTACCCCATTTTGTAAGTATTTTCTGCATTGGTTCGCCATCCTTCTAGCGATGTTCGACAGCTAACAGTATGTGTGCTATTGGACAGTGCTACTGTTAAGCTGCGCGAGGAAACGAAGAAGGCAGCAGGAGATGTTCTGGATCTGCTGAATGTCATTGTTGACTCGTACTGCTTCAAGAACAAGAACGTGGATCACATGAACTTCCTCAAGCTAAAAATTCAGCGCAAGTTTGATGCAGCAGCCGCGCGCCACCGACGGATGATTGCTCTGCTGGATAACGTGTGGTGGGAGCAGCTATTCGGCTTCCACCTCTTTTTCAAGTTTAACCGCTCCATGTCAAAGGGATATGTGCGGCTTATCGGCTCACTCATTGCGGACCTGCGATCACTGAACAACGCCATGCAGCTCGAGCAGTACGACAACTTGCACTTCATGTACATGAAGGTCCTTCAGCGTGAAATTTACGTCATCCAAATGCGATCCGGAGACCTGCTTCACGAGATTTCTGGAGAAATTCATGCGTCATCTGAACGTAAGTGTTATCGTGACTTCAATTTGCTTCGAGTTTGTTGACTAACGCTTAAAAATTACTGGTGTTTGATTGAAATTCCAGAACTTGATCTCCAGGCAATTAAAAACCTGCAAACGCAAATGGAAAACACTCTGCGCCACTACCGAGAAGCCCAGATCCGTCTGCTTCAGTCGCAGAAGGTCAAGATGAAAGACGTCGAAGGCAACGTCCCGCTAAATCTGTTCCTGTTCTCGCTCAACTCATTCTGCAGCACTCTGATCGAGTACCAAGATACACACAACCGGAAAGACTTCAGCGGTGGACGTCGCGCTCGGTCTTTTATCTCGCAATCAATTAAAAGCTTCATGATGCACCGATACACTCGAGCGCGAATCCTGGAAGCCGCAAGAGTGGCTGTTGCCATCGCCATGGGAATCTTCCTGGCCGTATACATCTACGGTTTCAGCTCTACCACTCCAAGCGCGATAGCATACGTGATGGGAAATAACCTTGGCGGGTCCTTCAGCGTCACGGTGAACCGTGTGGGAGGTGTCGTGGCTGGCAGTGTCGTGCCTTCCGTGTTCCAGTTCTTCATTTCCCAAATTTGCAACCCGCAGTTCCTGAACGTTTTCCTGTCGGATCTGGTGCTCTTCATTTGGGTAGCGGTGTCCATGTACGTGAAATTCGTCGAAGGCTACAGCTCGTACGCTGGTGTCGTGTCTGCGTTCATTGCTGCCGGCGTTTTGCTTCGTCAGTCCGACGTGTGCTACGCTAACGGTTCGGACAGTTCGTCCACTATCGCCATCAGTTCGTACTCGAGTCTTGCCCAGACATCAGTTGGCCTTGTGCTGTTCATTGTGGTAGAAATAGCGATGTGCCCCGAGAGCGCAACCAGTTTACTGCGCAAGAACATCCAGCAGACCCTAAAGTTGCAACAGAAGGCTTTCGGCATTTTGTTCGGACACCACCTATCGAGCTCTGGACAAATGAGAGAAGAAACTGTGGAGGAGGTTCGCGACATTCTTCAGGTGCAGATCCCTTCCCAGCTCGTCCAGCAGCAGGCGCTGCTGAAGGAGGCTGAAGCCGAGCCGCAGATGTGGCGACCAGCGTTCTCGAAACAGAAGTACGAGGCCGTGTTCGATAGCACGCACCGCTTGCTGAACAACAATAACCTGCTCTTCAAGCTTGTGCGTTGGTACAACTACCGCGTGAAGCAGAACCTAGCGCAGACGAACGCAGTCGACATTCGTGACATGGGGACCGAGAGTGCGCGCGTGTTCGACACGAACGGTGGTCGGACGACCCACACAAAGTGGCAGGAGGCTAGCAACCAGTTCTTGTCTGCTGTCGACGACACCTTCAACACTTTGCAAATGCTCTTTGGTGAGTCCTTCCTGTACTCCGATCCGGATCAAACGGCCATTTTCATGCAGATGAAGGAAGCTTTCCGGGTGGCTGACAAGGATTGCAGTGGCGAAATTGATGCGGACGAGGTAGCGGTCATGCTAGAAACGATCTTCGTTCAGTCGGGTGCAGTGAAGCAGGAGGAGATTACCAAGTATGTCGCGGACTTTATGGAAATTGTGGATAAGGATTGCAGTGGCAAAGTGTCCTTCGAGGAGTTCATGGCGGCTCTCGAAGATGGTCTCAAGCTTGAAGTGGAGGTGTATCACCGCCGAAAGCCTAAGGCTACATCCCTCAAGCAGGCCCTGTCCAGTATCAACGAAGATAGTCGTGTTGCATCTCGTGCGAGTTGCAGTAACACGTCTTCTAACGGAACGGGTATGACCAAAATCACGGGAAGCATGTTCGAGTCGAACACACCGAAGAAGTCTGGCCGAGTCCCGAGTGCTGCGTCATCAACGCAGAACACGCCAAAGCAGGCTTCAGGTTTCATGAAACGAGCGTCGACTGTCATGACTTCGCCCATTCGCCGTGAACACGATGTGCTAAACGTTGAGGACTTCTCGACGAGTGACATCGCTGCCCAGATGAAGTCTGCGTACGTGGAGTGGCTGATGGAAGGCCACCGATTCAAGCGAGTGACAATGGAGGAACTTTTTCTCCTAAACTGCCTGGTCAGCGGTGCCGAGGGCATTGCTAGGAACCTGACGCTCATGGAAGAGATTGTCATCTCTTCGTAGGGTGGTTGTGAGTGGGGCAGGCAAAGTAATCACGCCTGCTTTGTGAGTGAAGTAGACAAAATACAGTAGATTTCTATCGTCAAACTGCATTTCGTACCAACATCCTCACATGCGTCGGCCTCTTCTAGTCTACAGTAGCTAGAGCAAGAGCCACTGATGATAGGGTCGATCCAGTCGGCGCATTCCTTGTCACTGATAAGAGGCAAGTCAATGCGAAGAAGTACTGGGGGACATTTCACCACCCTCGCTAGTGAGACCCCAACCTAGTGCAGTAGCTGTTGCACCCGCCTTGAAGTCCGAATTGTCAGCTGCAGCGAGCTTCACGGGTTTGAACGAGTTGGGTCTTGCCCAACTCCAACTCCAGCAGCGCAAAATCGTCGCCGAAGTCGAAATTCACCGAGAAGTTGCGGTGGTTCATCACCGCCACGACCTTGATCTGTTCTCCATCGTCGGTGCCATTGAAACAGTGCGAACCGACCGCCGCACAGCGAATGTTAATGAGAGACCCGTCACTCATCGCCGGGCAAATAGTGGACACCCACGGTGTAGAGTAGATTGTCAAATACAAAGGCTCGAGGTGTCATTTAGAGCCCCTTTAACGTTGCACCGGTGCGGAGATAACGAGTCAAACTGCTGCTTTAGAGTTAAGCTTTTATCTCAACCGGTGGAGATGCTCTAATCTTGCTCGTTTTACAAGAAGACCCAGCCGCCTTGATTTCTGCCAAAAGATTCTTCCGAATGCCATCGCGAGACCAAAATGGGGAATCATCTACCCGCTGCCTAACACCCGGCAGCTCGAACAAATCTAACAGTGCAAGGAGCGCTCCAAGACCAACGTCCTTCCATTCTGCGGGCGAATACTTGACATATAGTCGAGTCCTGCTCGTCGGGGCTGTTTGACGCAACTTAGCAGGTTGAACCCGCTTCGCTGGCACTTTCGAGCTTGAACAACGTTTTGGCGGCCCCGTGCTGGCCAATTCTGCTACAGTAGGAGGCGACGGCGATGACACTTTAGATGAAGCACGTAAATTGCGACGGCCTTCGTTGTAATTGCATTCGATTGTGTACACGAACGTGAGCCCCGTAGCGCGATACAGAGCCACGCGGCTGGATCCTATCCGTGATGTTGTCGCATTGTTATTGTCGCGGAGATCGAGTCTCATCATGTTGTCTTTGTCAAACAAGCAGGCCAGGTAGTCGAAAAATGGTGTGTGAAGGCCCACGAGACGCGCGTAGAGCTGCGTCTGAACCTGTCGAGCAAGAGCTGTCTCCGTTGCTTCGTTGTTTGTGTCAACGAACACATCGGGGAGATGATTATTGCCGAAGATGAAGCAGCCACGACGATTGGCATGTGCGTGCAGGTCGAGGTAGACCATGTTTTCCTGCGCGAAGGAAGAGTCAACACCACCGTAGTCAGCTACGAGTTCGAGAAGAAGCTCCTTCAAAGCATACACGGAAGGAGCTAACTCGGGCTGTGGGTCTTCGTAAACTCGATTCAAATTGACCCCGCGTGTATCCGTGCGATAAAAACCTTGACACACACCGTCAGGATTCAACATCGGAATGATTTTGAAGACAAAATGCCGACGCAGTGCGATGGAACTCTCGTTAGTCGGGTGAAGAAGGAGCTGGAGCATACCATCCAGCATGAAATTAGCTGGCGTCTCCGCAGGATGAACACGTGCGGAGATTACCACCATTTTCTTCTCCTTCGGGTCGAATCGAAAGGCACTCTCGGACGATAGAAACGCACTGGTTTGAGACGTACCAGATCTTCGATGTGGTGGGCAACGGCTGGACGTGATGCCATCAAACGAAGAAATTGTGACCAAATCGACGCGTAAACCTTCCAGTGAGCGCGTCAGAAGCTCGCGATGGTAGTAGATGTTCGCAGGTGTCTTCTCGGGCGTCATCGCAGTTGCTGAAGACTGCACCTGCAGCCGCATCAGTCTTGCAAATTGTCGGTCCAAACTTGCAAGCTCCTCTTGCACTCTCGTGTACGTGTACGGATAGCAGAATGCAAATCGCACACGTTCTCGTGCAAACTTGAATTTGTAGGTAAACGATAGCCTAATTTTCAGTTCCTTTTTCACATCAAAAGCCTTCAACGTCGCGTTAGCTGCACCGTCCAAACTCCTTTGCACTCCCTTAGCTTCTTGGCCACTTTCCTGTCTCTCCTCTTCATCAACCTGTTGCCGCCCCACTTTATTCCGCGATTTCGGGGTTTGCCCCGCTGGTACCGTGTACTTCTCGAAAGTCAGTGGTGTAGGCAACCGTGCCCACCGTTTCTCGTCCTGAAAAACGCAGAGGGAAGCTGCAGTCGTCGTCTCTCCATCCCCCACTTCAACCGCGCTGTACATCAACGTGTAGCCATTCTTGAACAATCCGCGCTGTGGATTCAGATTGACTAAAGTCAACTGTAATAGTTGTTGTCTTTTAGCCTCCTTTTTGCCATCTCCCGTTGCCCCCCGTTCTACCTCAAAGCAGAACCACGTAGAATACCCCGTAGAAATGCCGAAAGCTGCTGCGTCTTCTGTTACTTCCACGTTGAAAGCCCTCGAAGGCGTTTGCTGCACACTTGCCATGTTGCCCCCGTCGAAACGAGACGAGAAGTGCAAACCACGCTCCGGGAATTGCCACTCGGTCTTGCCAGGACCTGTAGTGGCCACTCGACGCAGAACCGAAGCTTCAGCATCGTCGGAAGACGCGGAGAAGGTCATCATAACGTTGGGAGCAGATATCTCAATTGCGGGGGTTTCGCGCAGTCAAGTTCTGCATTTACGGCTTTCATCAGAAATCTGATTCTGAGGTCTTCTAATCGAGTACACTACAGTACTGTACTGTCCCAAAAATCCTCAGAGGCCATCACTTTAGAAAGGGAGGAAGGTCAATATACCGTCTAACGCAATATTTGGCATTGCTCGACGCTCCCCCTCCTCCTTCGACCCTTACTTGACGGCTCCCATGGCTTCCACCGGCTTCGCGCCCTCCGCCAATGGCCGCACAGGCTTCAGCCGCAAACAGGAGCGCAGCAACAGCGGCCCGGGGCTCAAACTGGGTGCCAAGAAGAAGAAGATGACCATCAAGCCCTTCAAGGTGACGCCCAAGCTGCCGGAATCCTTCGAGGAGGACACGTGGAAGAAGCTCGAGGCCGCTGTGCACGCGGTGTTCGCCAAGCAGATGTCGGCACTCAGCAGGGAAGAGCTATATCGCTCTGTGGAGGACATGTGCACGTGGAAGATGGCGGCCAGGTCGGCTGACGTTTTTTTCCTTTGTCTTTATTTTATTATTTTTTACTAATTTTTACAATTTTATTGTTAATTAGGTTGTATACGAGACTGGAGGAGACGTGTGCCATGCATATTCGTGAGAGTGTGGAAGATCTGGTGCAGTATACTGGCGGAGATATGGACTTGTTCCTGGAAGCAGTGCACAAACTGTGGGAAGACCACTGCGAAGATATGCTGGTGATCCGCACCATCTTCCTCTACTTGGACCGCACGTACGTGATGCAGACGCCACACATCGCGTCCATTTGGGACATGGGACTCAACTTGGTGCGCGACAATTTGGTGCAACGTCGGAGTTTGGAGACGAAGCTGATCGACGCGTTGTTGGAACTGGTGGAAGCTGAACGGAAGGGCGAGGCTATTAACCGCAGCTATCTGTACAACTTGCTGCGGATGCTGCTGAGCTTGCATTTGTACCATGCAGACTTTGAAACGCCCTTCTTGATGGCCTCGGAGAGGTTTTACCTGCACGAAGGAGCCACGGCGATCGAGTCGGCGAGCGTACCACAGTTCCTGGTGCATGTGGAGAAGCGTCTGCACGAGGAAAATGAGCGTGTGAATAACTATCTTGATGCATCGACGAAGAGACAACTCATTTCGGTGGTCGAAAGCAAACTGCTGAAGCCACATGTGGCCACGTTGTTGGAACGCGGATTTGAAACACTGATGGAAGAAGGACGAATTGAGGCCCTAAAGCGGATGTACGCACTTTTTGCCAGGGTGGATGCAATCAACGATCTCAAGACAGCGTTCTCGAACTACATCCAGAAAAACGTGTCCAAGCTAGTGACGGATGATAAGCAAGAGAAAACCTTTGTGGAGAAGATACTCAAACTCAAGGCTGACTTGGACGCGGTACTGAGCGACTCGTTCCAATCGAACTCGAACTTTTCGTTTGCCATGAAGTCGGCGATGGAGAACGCGATCAACGTGCGCGCGAACCGTCCTGCTGAGCTCGTGGCGAAGTTCGTTGACTCGAAACTTCGCACTGGCAATAAAAGCGGCTCGGAGGCAGAAGTGGAGAGTCTTTTGGACCGCGTTATGGTTATCTTCCGGTACATTCAAGGCAAAGACGTATTTGAGGCTTTCTACAAGAAGGATCTTGCTAAGCGCTTGCTGGTGGGCAAGAGCGCTTCATTTGACTTGGAAAAACTCATGCTGTCCAAGTTGAAGACCGAGTGTGGTAGCTCCTTCACGAACAAGGTGAGTGAGAAATATGTACCGGGTACCAGGTTTGTGTGTTTGTAATGCGTTACTGATGTTGCTTCATCTGTTGACAGCTCGAGGGCATGTTCAAGGATATCGACCTTTCACAAAATGTGATGACGCAGTTCCAGCAACACGCTGCTAGCAGGTATGTTCTGACCTAACTGTATTGTCACGACAAACGAAAACTAATCGTTGTGGCCCATGTAGGAACGCGTTGGAGACTTTGCACGGAAGCCGTAGCATCCCTGACATGCATGTTCAAGTTCTGACGACTGGCTTCTGGCCGCCGTATGCTGTTGTTGAAATCAACCTTCCGGCGTCGCTGGTTCCTCTGAAGGAGATTTTTGACAAATTCTACTCGTCCAAGTATCAAGGTCGTCAGCTTCAGTGGCAGCACTCTCTCGCACAGTGTGTAGTGAAGGCTACGTTTCCTTCAGGTAAAAAGGAACTTGTGGTGTCGCTGTACCAGACCGTGGTACTATTTTGCTTCAACGGAGCGGAATCGTTGGGCTTTAAGGAGATCAAGGGGCAGACGCGAATCGAAGATGGCGAGCTACGACGAACGCTGCAATCGCTCGCTTGTGGTAAAACGCGAGTGCTCCAGAAGATACCCAAGGGCAAGGACGTGAACGACGACGACTCGTTTGTATTCAACACTCACTTCACGAATCAGTTCATTCGTATCAAGATTAACTCGATCCAGATGAAGGAAACAAAAAAGGAGAATGAAGATACGCACGAGCGTGTGTTCAGGGACCGCCAGTACCAGGTGGATGCGGCTATTGTACGCATCATGAAGGCGCGCAAGAAGCTATCGCACGCGCTGTTGATGACGGAGATCTTTACGCAGGTTCGCTTCCCCGCAAAAGCTGCCGACATCAAGCGCCGTATCGAGAGTCTCATCGACAGAGAGTACCTCGAGCGAGACTCGAATAACGCCCAGATGTACAACTATTTAGCGTGAGCCCATTCACTGAATTGCAGAGCCCAACCTGCTCGAGACGAAGAAGTTGTAGACGTGCTGGCTCGAAGCTTCTGTGAGTGGCATGGAGAGCAATCCTTGAACTCTGCTTTCGAGTGCTGGTCTGCGAGTAGGAAGTAAACATTGTGCGCAGTAGCGGATAATTGTAAGTTGGGTCTATTTGCTCGCAACTCGTTAAATAAGGGCAGATTGTGCTACTCATCTGACTTCGTCGTCCATTGATTCGTCGTCGTCTTCATCTGAGCCGTCTTCGCGTAGCCGGTATTGCTGCAAAACAGGAAAGATATTTCCGAGCGCTTTTTCACCGTCTGCGGGGGACTAATACGTAAAAAAATAGAATAAACTTCTGTTAGTGATGCGGTTAGCTCCACCAACAACTTCCTTGGCGCATTCGTACCTCGCATCCAGTGATAACGATTTTGCCGGATATGAAAATTATTAGTGTGCACTTGGGGCGAAGCATGCGGTAGATTAGTCCTGGAAACATCTCCGGCTCGTACTGCATTGACAATAAGGACGCATTAGTTCTTCCCCGAGACAATACCGAGTTGTGTACACGCAAAAAATAACTACTTACCGTGCTGAAGCGCAGGTGGTCTCGCGCCAAGCCTTCCAGCCGTATTTTAAAGCAGACATCCGTCGAGCCCACCACGTTGCGAACAGTGAATGGACTACTGTCGCTCGGGAACGAAACTTTCTGCAACATTTAGCCCCCAGAATATGTTAGTTAACCGTCAGCTGAAGAAGCTTCACCTTCATCACACAGACGCGAACTCGCTGACCTTCAAAATGGAGACGAGCTTGTCTGCAGCTAACTTCGCGCCTTCCACACTCGTGGCTCCTATCACAACAAACTGCACACCACAAAATAAATGTTATATATAATAAACGCCACTGTCTTAGCAACAGGAACACGAACGCCAGTCGCACCTTCCCGCTTCTGTAGACGAGCACCGTCGCGCGTGGCGTCTGGAAGCGCATCACCAACGCGTTGAAACCCTGGTAGGATGATATCACAACAACCGTTTAGTAACAATATGTAGCACAATTAAAATGTTTGAATAGTATTAAATATGAAGAAAGTGCCGCGTACTCGTGGCGCGTAGTCTGCATTGCGCACCAGCAGCGCGAGTTTCTGGAGGTCGACGCGGTCGTTCACGAAGCCACTGCCAAGTACGTTTCTGGAGGTAGAGAGGCGAAAAAGGTGAGAAATGGATGGGTAGGGAGCTGGAGAGCTGGACAGCTGGAGAGGACACATACACGACACGGTAGGCCACGCCTTCCTCTGCAAGCCGCGCAGGAGACCACACTGGGACGTCGTCTTCGTCCTCGCTGCTGCTCCAATTGCTGACGCTCATGGCAATTGAAAAGTGCCTGCAGTGTTTTGCTGATTGGCTGGACGCTATAATAAGGCAGTTTCATTGGCTATAATTGAGGCTGAGCCGATTTTGACGCAATTGGTGGTGTCGGCAAATGGCTACACGCACCTGCATAACGAAAGCCCTTCAAAGTGAGAGGAGACCTTGGGGGCCTCCATAATGGAGTCCATTGGAGCTAACGTTAAATGTATTCCTTCGGCCAGCCTTCGCTATATCCATCATCACCAAGAGTGCAATGTCCACAGCGCGCGAAAGGTGCAGCGTTGACATATTTTTGTAGGAGCTCAGTCATACAGTACTCGTGCGCTGCTGCATCTACCGCATCGCATGGCTCATGGCATGAGTCAGTGCGATGAGCCTCATGCTTTCGCAACCCACATGCCGGAGGATAAATCCACTCCAATCAAACGCGCTGCGAGGCGCCGTGAGCACACCATTCTGAGACGATGTGTCAAACGTACACTTCATGATGAGGCTCATCGGGGTGCAAATCCTGCCTCGCGGTCTATGTCGCTTCGAGACGCATGTCGACTTGACATTGTCGAGCAACATTGTCGAGTCAGGATCGCTGACTTTGCTTCCTGTAATCGACCACGGCACTGCACCTCAACGGTGTAAGGTCGATCAAATATTGCCCCAAAGGCGCCTATCGATCGATTAATCCTCACCACTTGTATCAAGGCGAGCGCGTCTCCGCATGAATCATTTAGATCCACATCATACGCGCTGATGTCGGCGCGCCACCATGCACCAAAATGCGCATGTCGCGTCAAACCTCTAGAAACGCACACAGGTTCTTTCCGCAGACACTTTCGCTGCCATTCGTGAACTCGCCGCACAGTCCGCAATCGAGTCCAGCGTCACTGCCAAGTCGGCCCTATCCTGTATACCACCAACCTAATAACTCCACCTCAGCCATGCAGACCGCCCTCGTCCTCGTCGCCAAGCAGACCGCCCTCGCACTGGCCCCACGCGTTGTGGTCATGACCCCGGCCCTCCAGGTCGCTGTCATGAGCACGCAGGCGCAGGAGAACCGACGCCCCGTGCTCTTCCGGTGCGACCTTGTCTGCTTGTAAGAAGTTAAAGACGCACTCCAGTGTTTCTCACTAGGTTTCTGTTGTGCTGTCCCTGAACAGTAAGGACGACGAGAAGGAAATGCGCAAGTTGCTGCGGAAGATGCATCTGCAGGCCTGCTACAATGACACGGCCGGCTTCCGCACGCAAGTCGAGCACGACAAGCAGACACTCGGGGAGATCCCCGGCCTCGTGCCTGGCGTGTACCTGACTCAGGGGCAGGTGGACGCGCTTCTGAGCTGGAAGCACCTGTACTAAGCGACGAGGATCCGTGGTCTTCACTCGGGAGGGGAGGGGGTGAAACTTGAGCGCTCAAGCTCTGGATTCCGTCGATACGGAGTCGTGGCAGCTCCGGCGCCCCAGCCACTCCGCTCCTTCCCCGCATCCGTCCGGGTTCACCTCCAACCCTGGGAGACAGACAGGTAGCTCCTTCTGAAGCTGCTGCTACCGCCCGCCGCCCTGGCCCGGCCCACGTAGACCTCCTCGCTGCACGTACTTGATCCTTATAACTCCGCTCTCCTCGCTGCACGTACTTGATCCTTATAACTCCGCTCTCCTCGCGACGCAGCCCGCAACGACGGTGCTTTACGTTTGGTAGCAGCATCCTACAACCGATTTTGGCAGTGATCCATCATCTTGTAGCTCTTGTTCTTTTGTTTTTCACACGCGATGGCCGACTCGGAAATCAATAGATTTTCTCCATGCGGACTAAAATACTGTACATTTTTGGTTGGTTGGTCTTTGGTTTTGCTTTGCAAGACGAACGCTACGTCGACACTTTTGCGGGTAATAATAAGGTTAGCCACAGCAGGTTCCTCTTCGTTCGAAATCCTGTCGTTGGGAGTCGACTATAGCTCGGCTTGAACGGGGTCGACTGCGCGCGCTTCGAATTGCGTTCTCGGCTCAGCGTTATTAGCAGGCCCATCAGAGAAAGCATACACATACTTTCTGTTGTTAGCGCGAGAGACATCGTGAGGGGCGTACGTGCTGCTGGTCAACGAAGTGGGCTCTCAATAACGCGTCGAGTCGACAAGTGTCCCCCGTCACGTTTGGACTCCACTATTATCGGTCTCCGCGTGCGTGTTTATTCCGCCGGAGCATGCGACTTTCGTGGAACAGCGCCGAGTGTCGCTGGTCTTGGAGGACAGCATGCCGCCTCGGCATTGCTGAGTGTTCGGGCATGGTCCTGCAAGTCTACCACACCACACCACGCTGCACTACGCCCTGCTGTAGTCCTGCACCGCACGGACGCTCGGGCGGCGCTTCAAGATCCGGCGGACTAGTTTTTGTACCTGCATAGTTTTGCAGCGCACTATTTAACTCATTTTTGATTTGATGTTTGTATGCCTCCGTTTTTCGCCTGGTAGGGCTAGGAAAAGGGCGGCCCACGACGGCGCGTAAGCACTTCCTTAATCGCGTTCCTGTTGCCTTCGGTGTTTTGAAACCCCTGCCAGGGCTTCCCGACGACGGCTGCTCTCCAGCACTGTAGAGCTAGGATATGCTCCACTCTGCGATCGCCAAGCACTCCACAGATTATAGCAAGAAAGCCGAGCCTGTGCGTCAACATCACGTCGGGTTCGGGTTTGCCACCAGGAGAGCTCGGCTTGCGGCGTCCGCTGCAGGCCGCCAGCGGCTGCATGACAACATGGTAACACTAGCAGCTCAACACATACAAGTGTGCATTAATGAAGGCGTACGACAGGAGCAGCATGATCGAATTTAATGCACTGCATTATGGCACTTGCTTTCGTACTTGAAGTTGGATTATATAACTTATCCGTAAAAAGTATGGGGATTTTGTGTGACAGTTTCGGTCGACCAAACTTTAATCGTCACGTGTCTGTATCAAACGCTCGATGGCGCGTCGCCTTGTCTTAACGCCTTCTGTCCCGACGTAATCGCCTCCTCTGACTTTTTACGTAAAAAGTCGTCTCCTTGAAGCGTGTGTACGGCGGTCGTGTCTCTTTGCCAGCACGTGTGGCTCGAAATCGAGGGAAGAGGGGGGAACCAAACCGCCAGTACAGAACAATATCAGCACAGACAACTACCAAGGTCATGCTCGCCATTCGCCGTGCCGCCGCTGTCGTCCCGAAGCGCGCCTTCGCGTCGCCCACTCAGTCCATGGGCCTCGCTGACATCCGGGACAAGGAAAAGGCTGCTGAAGCCGTCTTCTTCAAGTACGCCCATACCGCAAGCAAGATAGTAAAGATCTTTTCTCGAAATCCTAACTTTTTATTATAATACGTGTTGTGTATTCCTACAGCAAGCAGGATGAGAAGACACTGCGCAAGCTGCTGCAGAAGATGAAGGGCCAGACGGACGCCGTGGACAAGGAAGGCTACAAGCACCACGTGGAGCACGACAAGAAGGGGCTGAAGGCGATTGCTGGCCTCGACTTGAGTGAGGAACAGGTGCAGGCTCTGCTCAAGTGGAAGCACCAGCAGTAGACTGCTGGTGCAGGCTGCTGCCCCCTTCTTCGTCCAAGTATCTTCTCTCCAGGCTCTAAGGAGGAGCCCCCCCCCTCTCCTCGCTTTCTTTTCTTGCTTCGACCCCAACCCATCGAAACTGCTATAGCAACGAAACAGCAACAGGGCAAGTCACAGGAACAATCATCCAAATCAAGAGTTCCACGACGTTGACTTGATACCTCGTCGGCGTTTTTGCGTCTCGCGCGTGTTTTGGCAGTTGTGAGATGGTGGTCGGTAGGCGGATCAACAGGCGTCTAGGGGGCTTGCATTCCTTACAGTGAGAGGACACAGATCTGAACTTGCGAGAAGAACGAAAGAAGAAGACGGAGGAAACCGGGAGCAGCAGGAAGTACGAAATTCACCCGCACCCCACACAAAACAAAACAATAAAAAACTAATTAACGAATCTGTCGGAGCTACATTTTTGCCTCCCGACGTGTTCGTGGCTTGGTGTCGTCGTGTGCCTATTGCTATGTGTCTGTCTATCACCATGAGGACTGGAGGACCTGTCGAGACCGACGCTGACGTACTTGAAGTTAGTGGATAGACCGTTGCAAGTTGAAGCTGGCATTAGAAAAAATGACTCTCAACTTGACTCGAACGCAGCGATTTCCGTCTTGATATTGTCCAGCTCCGTCGCGATCTCTGTACGCTGTTTGAGCGCAGTCTCGAGCATTTGTTTGAAGCGATTCTAAATACGAAAGGGTATACATGTAGCGTGTCGGCGACGTGAGCAAACAGAACATAAACCGAAAGAAAAAGTCAAGGAACTTACCTTGACAATGATGTTTGAGTTGGCGTCGACCTTGGCGCTGAGCTCGCTCATGTCGCGGTCAGCGTCGCGCACCGACTTCTGTAACCGCTCGCGCATGGGCAACAGTTTGAGGTAGGCCGGGTCCGTCAAGTATGGTTTTTGGCGAGGCGGTGAGGCTGGTTTAGTTTCCATACCATCGAGAATGTCATCCTCCAGCATGTCCACCTCCTTGTCTTCGTCCTGGTCACGACTAGTAGATGAATGCAGCTGCATAGGCGACAGCCTGGGGCTCGGTGTCGGTGCAAATGCTGGGGAGCGCTGCACAGATGCCCGTCCGTCGGTCTGGGACTCGGCCTCGGAACCAACATCCGTGGCAAGTGGTGTGTTCATAATTGACGCGTTGGCTGTACCTGGCACCGTGCTGGTTCCTGCACTCGGTGGCATCAACTTCTGCTGCTTCGTTGGCGGCTCTTCTGACAAAGTGAGGTACTCTGGGTGTTCCCGAATAAGTTCCATCTCGTCTGTCACAATGATTCCGCTCGGGTGTTCGTCGTCTGCCATCCAGTCGTAGAAGTCCACCAGCTCCTCATGCACATCTTCAATCGCTCCACCAGCGATGATCTTCACCAAATCTTCTTCTACCCGCGCGACATCAGGTTTCTGCCAGCAGCAGACACCGAAGACAACAACACTATGAGACCACAAACGCAGTCCACAAGACCAAAACGATGCCAACAGTACCGGAAACGGCGTGGTCTTCTTGGTCTTCTCGTACTTGCGCTTGATAACGTTGGTGTTCGGCGCTGTGAGTCCGCTCTGCACCTCCTCCTGCATCTCCAGCAGATTTCTCTCTTCCTCTTTATCCGTCACCACGAAAATCTACGCAGCCACCAGGCAAAGACACCACCACATACGAATCTCAGCATCACACTGCAACCTACAGCGTGGTAAGAAGCACTCTGCAAGCCCCGCACCTGTCCGATCTCCCCACTCTTGTAGAAGAAGTTGTCATCGTAGGTCTTGTGCGTCTCCAGAATACACGGCAGTTGTGCTGCAGTCCGTTCAGAACGTCAGCAAGCGTCAGTATCTGCAGACCTCACCCCGCCTTCTAAATCGCCTTTCGACCCCTGAAACAACGCATAACGCAGCGATTAACGTACCGATCTTGGCCGGATACTCATTGGCGTTCACGTGCAGCGTAAAGTGTTTGTTGTCCGCTGGAATTACCGCAAAACCAATGCCATAAGACGCGTTAAAACACATTTTATCCACTCTTTTCTATTCATCGTTACACCCGCATTTCTACACTTCTAACGCCTCTACAGCCACCGCAGAAGAGCACACGTACCTCCCGACACCATGTCCACGTTCGCAGATTCACCATTTGCGATGCCAGCGCGCACCTCCTGCGCCAGGCGCTTCGGCAGCTGTAGCAGATACTGCTCCATCCTCTTCCTTCGAGTCGAAAAAGTGTGGTTACGCAAACCTCAGTGCACCCTGTCCTCCTCCCATTGGTCAGCGCCTATCGCACGTAATCGACCACCACTCCTGTTGTGTTACAATACACCACAGTAGTGAAGTATGATACACAACAGGAGTGATAGTCGATTGGTGTTTCATCACACACACATCTCGCAGCACGACCTCTCCACACTCCCGCTTTCACCTTCAAGCCTGCACCCGATCCGACCAAGAGCGATGGCGGGGAAGTTGCACGTGACCAAGGGCCAAGCGCTCTCGGAGGGGGAGAAGCGGCCTCTGCTAGCAGACATCCACGTGTCTGTGAACCGCCATGATCCTTCCAGCGGCTCCTCCGGTCTGGGCGACCGGTACCCGTCTCAGGACGCGACGTGCATCTCCTCCGCCCTGTTCTCGTGGGTGACACCGCTCATGGAGCTGGGCAACCAGCGCCCTCTGGAGCACGACGATCTGTACCTTCTGGACCCTGTCAACCGAGCGCACGAGGTGTCTACCGAGTTCCAAGAAGCCTGGAGGAAGCAGTACAGCAAACCGAGCGGCAAACCCAGTCTGTCCTGGGCGCTGGCGTCCTGCTTCGGAGGCCAGATCGCCAAAGCGGGAGTGCTGAAGCTGGTCCACGACTCGCTGCAGTTTGTGGGGCCCATGCTGATCAAGGAGATCATCGCCTACTTGCAGAACCCAGAGGCTCCATTGAGTGAGGGACTGCTGTATGCTGCTATTGTGTTTGTCTCGGGCGTGACGCAGTCGTTCTTGTTGAGGAACTACTTCTTCCACTGCTTCGAATCAGGCATGAGAGTCAGGTCGGCGGTGTGCACCGCAGTGTACAGCAAGAGCTTGGTGCTGTCTGCTGCGGCGAGACAGAAGAAGACGACTGGAGAGATCACCAACCTCATGTCTATTGATGCTCAGAGGCTGCAGGAGCTCTCGACGTTCATCAATAGTGTGTGGTTCTCGATCTTCCAGATCGTTGTGGCCTGCTATCTGCTGTGGAGGCAGATTGGCCCCGCCACGTTTGCAGGTGTCGCAGTGATTATCTTGATGCTGCCGGTTACGGCAGGGATCTCCAAACTCATGCGACGTCTGCAGTTAAAGTTAATGGAGGTGAAGGACGAACGGATCAAGATCTGCAATGAAGTGTTGGCTGGAATGAAGGTGATCAAGCTGCAGGCGTGGGAGCACTCGTTCACCAAACGTGTGCTGGAATACCGCAGCGAGGAGCTTAGCAAGCTGCGCACTTACATCTACGCACGTAGTGGATCCATGACGCTCTTCTCGGCGATCCCTTCGCTGGTGACGGTGGCATCTTTCTATACCTACGTCAAGTTGGGCAACACGTTGGATGTGGGCACTGCGCTGACATCGCTGGCACTGTTCAACATCCTCCGATTCCCACTATTCATGCTGCCACAAGTGCTCAACTCGATTGTTGAGGCGAGTGTGAGTGTTGACCGCTTGAGCTCGTACTTCCAGGAAGAGGAACGCGAGAAGGTTGGGCCTGGAGATCTAGACAGCGTGGGAGTCCGCGTGAACAATGCTGATTTCATGTGGGATACGGCACCAATCACGTCGTCATCTTCAGAGGCTTCGTCGAAATCGCTGGAAGAGGACAGCTTGCTGCAGGAGGACTCGATCTTGGACAAGGAGGCGCTGGGAGGTGGTGACAGCCTGCCGGTTCTGCAAGGTGTATCACTGGAGGCTCACCCGGGTGATCTGATTGCTGTTGTTGGTCATGTGGGTGCCGGCAAGTCGACGCTTCTTAGTGGAATTCTAGGCGACGCTCGATGCAGTCGCGGCGAGGTGAACCTTCGTGGATCTGTAGCCTACGTCTCGCAACAGCCTTTTATTCAAAACGCAACAGTTCGTGAGAACATTTGCTTCGGTCTCCCGTTTGACGAGGCGAGGTATGCCGAGGCACTGCGTGTCAGCTCCATGCAGAAGGATTTGGCTGTGCTACCTGGTGGAGATCTCACGGAGATTGGCGAGAAGGGGATCAACCTCAGTGGTGGACAGCGTACGCGTGTGGCCCTTGCCCGCGCTGTATACCAGGATGCTGATATTTACCTGCTGGATGACATTCTATCGGCTGTAGACAGCCACGTCGGGCATGACATTTTCAAGGAATGCATCAAAAGTTGCCTTAAGGATAAGCTCGTGGTGCTAGTCACGCATGGTCTGACGTTCTTGGGCGAGTGTGACAAGATTGTGGTGTTGGAAAACGGCATGATCGTGGAGGATGGCACTTACGAAGACCTCATGGAGAAGAAAGGTGGACTTCTGATGGATCTGGTGGCCAAATACAAATACAAAGACCAAGACCAGCAGGAGCCTCAGACGATTGAAGAGGTCGAGGACATCATTTCGCTCGATGAGTTGGAGAAAGATGAAGAGGACAACCCGACACCCGAACGGTTGGGTCGGAGATTGAGTCGTTCGTCTGTGCGGAGCGAGCGTTCGACAAGTGAAGCGGGTGTGGACGCTCAATTGATGACCGATGAGGATCGATCTGTGGGTGATGTCGCCTGGCAGGTGTACAAGACATGGATTATGGCGTTTGGCGGGATTTCTGCCGGTCTATTAGTGATCATCGTGTTCATCGTCACTCAGTGTGTGAACTTGCTGTCCACGTGGTGGCTTTCATTCTGGTCGGAGCACTCCCAGCCTAAAAACGACGACGATCTGCCTTCAAACCAACAATCGCAGATGTTCTACGTGTATGTGTACATGGGCCTGAACGCAGTGTACGCTGTGGCGCTGTACGTACGTGCCATTATTACGTACAAGGGAGGTCTGTGTGCAAGTCGGTCACTATTCCAGAACCTACTGGCCCGCATCCTGCGTGCCCCGACATCCTTCTTTGACACGACGCCCACAGGTCGTATTGTGAACCGCTTGTCCAAGGACGTGTACACCGTTGATGAGAGCATTCCTGCGACGTGGAGCATGCTTCTCAATACTTTTATCAGCGTGTTAGTGACACTGGCCACTATCTCGTACGTGACTCCGATTTTTATGATCATTCTGCTGCCCGTGCTGGTGGGCTACTACATCTCACAGCGCTACTTTATCAAGTCATCGCGCGAGCTGCAGCGATTGGACTCCATCAGCCGTTCACCTGTGTTCGCTCTGCTGTCAGAGACCCTTGACGGCTTGCCGACTATTCGTGCGTATCGTGCAGAGACCCAATTCTCCACGAAGAATGAGGGACTGATCGACCGAAACCAGCGCGCTTACTTCCTAAACTTTGCAGTGAACTGCTGGCTGGCGCTTCGCCTCGAGTTCGCAGGTACACTTATTGCAGCCTTCGCTGCTTTAACTGCTGTGTTGGCCCACAGCTCGGACCCGGAACGCGGGGCAGCTTTTGCCGGACTTGCAGGCGTATCTCTTACGTACGCATTCAGCGTCACGCAGTCGCTCAACTGGTCTGTGCGCATGCTAAGTCAGTTGCAGACGCAAATGGTTTCTGTGGAACGTATTAAGAACTACACGGTTATGGACACGGAGGCCGAGCTCACAAGTGTGGGCAAGCTTCCTCCTGCTCAGGAGTGGCCTTCTGCTGGTGCTATTGAATTCCGCGATGTAAACCTGCGCTACCGCCCAGGCTTGCCTCGTGTGTTGCGCAACTTGTCTCTTTCGATTCGTCCCCAAGAGAAGATCGGCATTGTGGGTCGTACGGGCGCCGGCAAGTCAAGCCTCGTTGTGGCGCTTATGCGCCTAGTGGAATTGGACAGCGGCTCCATTGTCATTGATGGACTGGATATTAGTATGATCGGATTGCACGAGCTGCGCAGCAAGATCTCAATCATCCCCCAGGACCCCGTACTCTTCTCAGGAACAGTGCGCAGCAACGTGGATCCGTTTGACCAGTACACGGACGAGCAGATCTGGACGTCACTGCGCCGAGCTCATCTCGCACACGTGGTGACCGCGCTGGATAGTGCTGTGGACGAGAAGGGCTCCAACTTCAGTGTGGGTGAGCGTCAGTTGCTATGCATTGCTCGTGCTCTTCTTAAGCGCTCACGTATCATCCTCATGGACGAGGCGACAGCCTCGATTGACACGGAGACCGACCGCAAAATCCAACGCAGCATCCGCGAGGAGTTCCGCGACTGTACGTGCCTCACAATTGCGCACCGCATCAACACTATTCTTGACTCGGACCGCATCTTGGTTATGGAGCGTGGCTCTGTTGGTGAATTTGATACTCCCAAGGCGCTACAGAAGAAGCAGGACGGCCTGTTCAAGGCACTCGTGGAGCACTGGAAGAACGAAGGCAAGTAAGCCTTAATTGGGGCCTTTAGTATTGGAAAGACACACAAGTGAGCGCAGGAGAGTTGCAATTGACAATTTAGGTAACGAAAAATGCATGATCGTCTTATCCTTTTCGTCGGATATTTTAAGCGATGTTTAGCTCTGGAGGCTGTTGAAGACTCGAGCACAATATGAGCGTGAGAGCTGGAGCAGACGATGAGAGCGACGATGGACAAGAGGTGTGCTCGGACGTCGAGGAAGCACTCTATCTGTTGACGAAGCGCGATCCTGTGGTTTATGATCGCGCAACGTTGACGTGGACGTGCTCGATTCCGGCAAAGTCAAGAATTGAAACGCGCTTTGGCAAGGTAAAAGTGATGGTGCATTTTGAGCGAGAATTGATTGCTAACGATGTTGAAAGGTGGTGTGCTTAATTGTCCGCAGCCACGATGGCACTTTGGTCTGCTCGCACCCGTGCGGCACGGCATACTTAACGGTAAGCACATGTTGAAGTGGAATGTCGAATTTTGGTTGGTAATTTGTTGCGATGTGCTCACTGCAGGGCTTCAACATTATGGAAACTCGGGAGGTATGGCATCGATTCAAGTAGTTTTGTGAGCAAATCTGCCACACAACTAAGATTGCACTGATGAATGTTAGGGCAGCTTTGTGGATGTAGCATTGATGCCGCAGACTACATATCCCGCCGACGAGAGTACAGCTGGAGGAAGGTTATCTGAACCAAGAACTGAGTCAACCGTTTCGACACCAGTGCGAGTACTAGACCTCCGAGGTTGCCACTTTAATGGGGAAAGCATAACGCAGCTGAGTCGAGGTCTCACAACCAATGTAAGTCTACACATCTGAGCTAGTCATTCTGAACAGTCCTGGATCTCACAACGATGAAATTGGTTTATACACGTCTAAGCGCTTCGTGACGACACTGTCGCTGAGTGGAAATCGTCTACAAGACGGCGACATGGCTCTCCTGGCCAGTGCACTTGTACACAACATATGTTTGCTGGAACTCACGCTAAGCTATAATGCTATCGGTGAAGTCGGATCGACCTCCTTAGCCAAAGCGCTAGTGACGAACTCTCATCTTCAAGTACTTGATTTAATGCACAACCGAATCGGTAAGGATGGCATCACTCCTTGGCTTGGAGATACAATGAGGATCAACTATGCGCTACGTGAGCTCAAGCTTAACCACAATGCAATCGGAGACAAGAAAACGGCTGACTTGCTTCAGTCACTGTCATCCAAACCATTAACGGAAGAAGAGCAACTCAAAGCGCGTATTGTCAGTCGTCGAAGACACACAACGATGCCCGATGGATCAGTGGACAACAAATCATTCAACTCTACACTGAGAATTCTGTTGCTGAGCAACATTGGAATTTCGGATGAGGCCTCGATTCATCTGGCACAGATGTTAAGCCACACGCGATCGCTGACACACTTAGATATTTCCTGCAACGATTTCACAAGTGAGGGGAACGTAGCAATTGCTCGTGGACTTCAGCGCAATGCGTCCATACGATACCTGAATTATCGCGAGAACAAGTTGGATGAGACAGCCGCTTTGGCAGTGCTGTGCGCTCTGAAGATACACAACTTTATGGAGACCGCGCTTTTTCAAAACTGCTTTGGGGGTGAGCCAACTGTGGGAAGTGCGTTGGCTCAGCTCACGAAAACCACACGATCACTGGTGACGCTGGATTTGGTAGGAGGCCTGCTTAATCTAGTCATGTCCTTCTTGCGCTGACGAATTCGTTGCTACGATTTCATTTTGCTGTAACAGAGTCACTGCTTGTTGGAACCTCCGGGAGTCGTGGAGTTCTATTATGCACTTGCTGAGAATATCAGTCTGCGAAGTATCGATTTGGTACGATACAGCATTTCCTAGTTCGAGCATTAATCTCGTGCGTGTAATGGCTCAGACTTACTCTGTTGGGGTTGTTGATGTAGACATGCTCAGGTCTCAAGTCGGACAGCGCCGCAGGGATTCTGGCGAAGTCACTGCTGCAAAATACTACATTGACGTTTGTCAACCTCGCGTACAACGAAATCACCTTACGGGGATGCAAGTTACTACGAGATGGTGTTGCAGGTCGAAGCGACAATGCGGCTCGACTGGTACTGTCCTTAGAGGGTAATTCGGGCGAGAAGTGCCCCACAGGCACCATTATCACGGGCGGAATGCGGCCCGTGAGGCTACCACTAATTCACTAAAGCCTATCAATTGCAGTTGAAGCATGACGTTGATAGTAAACACCGTGGTTCAAACAATGTTTCATGTCATGTTTTGTAGCTCTCACACGCATCTGTAGATTGGGTTGTGAACCTTTGCTATCGTTGACTAATTCTTAACTCTTTCACTACTTAATTAATGGACACTTCCGTGCAACATAAATGAATTGCACAATGCCAGTAGACTACAAATTGTGATTTCGTGCGTGTACATGTACACTTCTGCTTCCAACATTGGGGATCGTGACTTCTGGTTTCTACGAAAACTGGTCGGAAGAGCTGCAATTTGCAGCTCTTCCGACCAGTTGCAGGGCAAATGCTGCAAGTTGCAGCCTGCAAATGAGCGGCAGCACCACGTACTGTAAGCCTCATCCGGTTGCATTGCAAAATGCGACAGTCGATGGCTCGTAAGACGTGGGTAATCTTCTGGTGCAAGCACTTGATTGCCTCAGGTGAACTGCCCCAGGAATCAAAAGGAGTGGCTACGCAGCGCCAGACCGAGGCAAGACTGCGTTCGTACATGTACCGCAGGGATGGACTTCGTTCAGTTATTTTAGGGGCCTGCAGCAAACGCAATTCAATGATGCTGGGCTATTTGACAGTGTCAAATTGACACTTTCCTCAAGTTGACGGGGCCACCTTCACCCATCCACCGCGCTATCTTCCGCGCTGCAATGTGTACCGGATCTCTAACTTAGAGTCTAAGCACGACAGGCCGTACGTGAAGTTCAATAGCCTGGAATGGAAGGTGTGTGCACAAAAAGGAAGGAAGGTTGTCAATAGCGTACATGTACTGGCATTTGTATTTGACTTGATTAATGTACATTTGGCAGCCTAAGTCGTGTTCGCCAAGCTAGAGCGACATGCGCCGCACTCACACCGTGCGAAGTTCCCGCACGAGAAGTCGTCGAATGCGAGAGTTACCTCCTGGTTCTCTTCATCCGAGGTGAGGGATGTCGAAGACGACGAACGATGGAAGTTGGTCGGGGACAGCGACAGCGACAGCGAGGACGACGATGTCGTTGACGCTGACGTTGACGCTGTGGACGAGTAAACCCGCGACAAGTCCTTGTTACTTGCGATACCGCTCGACACGAAGACCGTGAACACCTTGCTTACGTCGCCGTGCATCCTGGAGCAGCCGAGGTTGCCGTGGTTCACTAAAGACGCCTTCACAGTGTTGAGCATCCGCAGGAGTGCCACTCGAGTGCCCTCCACTCCACTAGGACAGCTCCGGCAGAAGAGCGACGCCCTGGGGAAGTGGTGCTTGACCACGTTGCCCAGCCACTTGCACTCGGCACTGCATCGGTGGCCAAGTCGCAGAGCCTTCACTAGTCGCCGTCGCAGGTCGCGGTACTCGTCGAAACTCCGCGAGAGCGTCCACGACGTGGTTTCATCCTTGGAGGTCTGGTAGTTCATGTGCAGCTCGTACTGCACGTTGCGCTTGCCCAACCCGTGTCTTGTGTTGATGGACGTGGTCATTCCGAGCGTTAGTTTCTCGAGCCAAGCCACCGATTCGGGCAGTGCCGACGGTGTTGCGAGCTGTCGACTGGAAGCGAACATTGCTGGCTCCGCTTCACCGACTTCGAGTAAATTGAGGAATGAGCTATGTACTGTACACGCGCGGGCCTACAAAACGTACGATGACGGGTCGAGGGTGCAGCGTCGAGACTCTGGTTCATAATCCTGAGTTCTTAGAGAGGCTTTGGTCCAGTCCACCCAACGAGGATTACATATTCCTGCAAGATTGCGCGCCAAGCGGCAGGAGCATCGGCTTGCCGACGTCCACGGTGTACGTCGCCAAGTGACGTTGCGTTTCTATGTTTTCTCTGTACTAAGCAGACTAGTCTACAGTAAAACGTTGCGCCTCCGGCATTGCAGAGTTGGTTCGGTTCGTCAGCGATTCGTATTGGGAAAATTTCTGCCAGTCGAGATTCGACTCGAGCGTCTGTTGAACAGGGCACTGCATCTGCACGCTAGAGTTACTCTACATCTCACGCCGGAGTACCTCGCCTCGCCGCTGCCACGAGAGTGTCGCACGATGTGTACGCGGGATGCACGCTCCAGTGGAGCCCCCACCGCTAATGCGAAAACCTAGGATATCCCCTCGCAATGCTCCGAGTGGTGGTTGTACAAGAAGGCCAGGCGATCCAGAATATCTCCCGTTGAAGAAGCGGAGGATTTCTTGCTGCTTAGAAAGTGAAGGCGGCGGCGGTCGGCTGTGTTGCCGCTGGATTCAGCGGAATTCAATGGACGCGCTTGCTCTACATGCTTGTAGGTCTGCTGCGTTACTACTGTACGTATGATAACTGTGCTGGCTGCAATAACACAACGAAGCGTCTTGTTCAAAAATGACGTTAAGTCAGCGAGTTGGTGCAAAGGCTGAGACTGAGCTGTAAGAGTCAGCATTTTTACGGACAGCCAGCCAAAGTCAGCACTCAACTTGATGCTGTTACATGTACCTCAAACTAAGCTTGAAGCTTAGGCGTGCTCCCTGCAATGAAAAGCACGCGCGTGACGCATGCGCATCTGTACATTCACTTCCTAAATTGCCTCGACGGAAGGCAACATGCTGACTCGAGTGAGTAGCAAGTGCAGATACGCGTGGCCGCGACAGTCGACCAGCGATTCGTGTGCAGTACACGTATCGGTGGTTCCTTGTAGACACACCATGCCACTGAGCCAGCCGAGTCGGTTGCCGGCATCGCGCCGTGTAAGATGTCACCAGACGAGGAAAATACACCAGGGAAGCGAGCGACACAACGGAAATTCATGTTTGCAATCATAATCATGACGCCCGTCACCAATCCAATAAACAGGAAATAATGTGGGTAAGTTTCAGGTCCTGAAGTTGTAGTGTCAATGAGCTACAGCATTCGGCGCGTGTGCTATTTGACCCAACAAAGAAATATATATGCATCTTGATGTGCCTCAGCTTGTTGCTCATGGTGTCTGGGAAGTCTGCTCAAGACGCGTGGGTTCAAAAATCCGTGGCGTTGATAATGCTCGCGCGCGACGCAAAAAAGCTTGTCGCACTGTCTGTGCGGGTGCGTCACAGTGAGCCAGGATGTATGCCCATCAACGTTAAACCAAGCTGATGATGGTGTGCTGGCTGCACGCTGCAGCCAAGCCAGAGAACAGTGAATCGTTGAGATTCTCTTCATCGCTTGTTGTAAAACCTATCCGATTTCAAATGGTAATACATAATACTTTTGAAGTAACTTAAGACTCTCAAGACATTCACGATACGATACTATCGCCACTAAGGTATCGCGGCCCACATACATGTACACCAGAGAGACCAGGGGCGCTGAGGTCCTGGGCATCGTCATGTAATGGCAATTGTTTACCTGCGGCACCGGCTCGTTTTCTGGCCCGCGTGACATCCATCCATCATTGGTGGAGGATAAAATACACTTCGCTCCGAGAAATCGGACCCCACTCAGTGGGCCACTGGGCCAGTGACTGGCGACCGGCTGCATTGTATCAATGCACTCGGAGCGAGCAAGCGATTCCTTACTTGCGTATTGCAACACGCGCTAGGGATCCATGCCGATGCATTTTGGTGACCCGGCTAGAACCTTCATTGATTATGACTGCGAAATGATTGCGATCGGAGGGACGGAACTTTCAGCAACTATTTTTGCTCCAGTCCGTCGCTCGACCGTTGTTTGCCAACACCTGACTACTCGGTCGCATTTGGATCATCATGGCGCCGAAGAAGAAGGCGAAGGGCAAGAAGACCAAGGCCAGCTCAAACGGAGGTGATGCAGGCGACGCCAGCGTCGAAGGGGCCTCCGTACGTTCTAAATCATCCGGCAGTTATCACCAGGCTGACAATTTACTTACCAGTTAAAGTACTTCTCTGTTGCTTGGCGGCTTGGATAGATGTTTGACAGTGCCCCACCTATTATCATCGAAGCCGACCCAGTGCACTATGTGACGCTCGACATGCGGGTAAGCCAGCTTTCTTGCCTATCTACTGATGATATGGGCTTACTCTCCGTGTAGATGAACACCTCACGAGCCTTTGCAATCGCTTACGTTTCTTCCTTCGTATTAGCTGCTCAACTGGAGCTACCTCAATTTCAAGTTCCGGACAAAGACCACCACACGGTTGTTCGCCATCAAGGTGCGCTGACTGGCAAATGCTACAATTGCTCTTCAGTCGCTCACTTGCTGTGGTGCATGTAACAGCAACAAATTCAGAAACAGCACGGGCCGATCACCGACCTCAAGATCTGCAAAGGCCATTTCTCGGAGGCCAACGAGTTAAGGCAGGACATGATGACACTGGCAGAGTATGGCATTGAAGGGGCAGCTGAAGGCGAGCTTGAAGTGGTAGGTTTGATGCAGCGCAGAGATCAGCAACACGAAAAAAAAAAAACTAAAACTGACAAGATTCATGAATTGTGCATGTTATCAACAGGTGTTCCTGATACACTACGACTTTAAACCAGACCAGCACGACAACCCACTGCTTCTTGCCACAGAGCAGAACTAATTCTGTTGCAGTCTTCAATCAAAGTAACTACCTCTTTTCATCTACTTCAGCTTCTCGAGCGCAGCACCAATAACCTTGATCGCCTTGGACACAACTTCCTTGTTCGCCTGCGAGCCCATATGGCCCAGGCGCAGCACTTTGCCCTTCAGCGGCCCATAGGACCCGCCCACGAGCAGCTTCTGTGCATGAAGTTCCTCCTGTAGCGCATCCCAGTCGCAACCAGCCGGGAGTTCAATAGCAGTCACAGTCGGAGAGGCCGCACTCTCCTCGCCATAAAGCTTGAGCCCCAGGGTCTTCTGCACCTCACGACGCACAAACGCGCTGACCTCAGCGTGTCGGCGCAGCGCAGCTTTAATACCACCTTCTTGCTTGATGTTGTCGCAGGCAACCAGAGCAGCACGAATAGCCTGCCAGTTGTGTGTGTATGGCAGCAGACGCGGCTCCTGGAGCGCCGCCCGGTAGAACGGCTGCAGTGCGTCGTATCCGACGTATTTGACCTCGTTAATTCGCTCCCAAGCTTTCTCACTCACCGTCGTAAACGCCAACGCCGGTGGGCCCGATAGGGCCTTGTGGGGGCCCAACAGCCCCAAGTCAATCTTCCACCCATCCACATTGAGCGGAGCCCCACCAGCACTCGACACGAAGTCCACCAAAAAGAGACCGTCCGTCGTGTGGTTGGCCACAACCTCCCCCACACCTTCCAAGTTGTTAAGAACACCACTGGGCGTCTCACAATGCACTGCAGTGACCAACTTCGGGTTAGAGCGGCGGATCTCGGCACACAGAGCTTCCACGTCGATGGTCTTGCGCCAGTCGCCCTTGACCACGCGAACGTCGGCTCCGAGCGCCTTGGCCATGTCCGCGAAGCCCTCTCCGAAGAGTCCATTGGCCGCACACACCACCACGTCTCCAGGCTTCACAGTGCTCTTGAGGGCGCCCCATAGGGCCAGCATGGCCTCTCCCGACTGGATGGCTACACTGCAACTCTCGGCGTGCAAGAATTCCTGCAGACTGCGCTCCAGGGCCAAGTAATCGTCCCAGAAATCGGGGTCGAGGTCCGACGACCCGCAGGCGGCTCCCAAAGCTGCCAAAACATTGGGGAGCATCTGGGAGGGGCCAGGAATGAGCTCGAGCATGTCCGTCGGATGTGTCATGGTCTGTCAACGGTCAAGTGCGTGGCACGCGTAGCTGTGGGACATGCAGGTTACACCATCGGTCAAAGGGGACGTGATTGGGCTAATTTCTTTTGGAATCAGATTATCAGACAGGGTTGTCGACTGGCAAGACGAAGGACAAGGTTTCCTCGTCAAGGAGACGCAGTGGCAGAATGAGAAGGATGCGTAGTGCTGCAAAACCAAACTTCGCCCTTAGAATCTGGAGCTGTACCAGAATGCCATCGTGAGAACTGGTCCTTTCACATCTCCAAGAACAGGCATTTTCCTGGCTAATTACGTGGTAGACTGCAGCGTATGTCTCATTCCAACAAAGACAGCGCTACTGTATGCAAGTCGAAAGTGAATATGGGGACGCCAGGTTCTCGAACATCGCCAAGGTTCTCAAGTCGTGAAACTCTTTTTGCAGGAGCTCTGCAGATAAGATCAAGAGCTGCGCACCGCAGAATTGTCCGGCTACACTGTCTGTATACTGGTCAAAGCAACTATAATACGTTTAAGGTTAGCAGCATTGCTATCAACCAGAACTCTGCCTATCTACGATGGTACATGTAAGAGGATATCCATACACGTACGTACGGTAGCAAGTTCATGTTGTTGAAGTTCGTCCCTTATTTTAATCCCGCCATTCCATAAACTAAAATCCTCCAGTATTTACAGACCACTTTAATTAATTTCCCTTACTTATTATGTCGTCTCCTATGTCTTATCTGAACCTGCCAGACACGTTACTGATGCTCGTAAATCCATTTGCGTCGTTCTTAATACGTCTGTAGGCCTGAGAACTCATTTCCAGGAAGGGCACGACATCCTCTATGTGAATCCACAATGACAGCCCATATTTCGCGTGTTCAAACCTTTTTGAAGCGAGTCACTACCGGTACCCTCTCGTACGGATTTGATGTGGTCTTCACCAGCTTGATCTTGTTGCTCAAGAAGAGTACAACATACTTTGGATTCGTCAATAGTTTGACGGGATTAATAGGTTGGTTAAGGCGCCTACAGCGGCTCATTACAATGATGAAGTCGACCTGTCCACGGTTTGTAAGCACGTGTTGGTTTTCGATGCGAAACGTTACTTCATGGTTCGTAAAGCACCGGACCCGTGTTATTGTTGAGCTGCAATGAAGAATCCAGCTTGCCCTCTACCTCGACAGTGGTGGATGATATCGACACTCTTCGGCAACTACTACAGGAGGAAGCGGAAGGATGTGGATGCTCAATGACAGGATATTTGCAGGACTTGCCGTTGGTATAGCGAGCGTCGTAGTGACGCACATATCCCAAAACACAGCCGCCATTGTGTACATGTAGTTACCCCCGGTCCTTCCACACATACTGGCAAAAACGCGGCTACTGTTGAGTCCATTATTGGTCGGGAACGGAATGATCACCGACATGTACTAACTGACTTATCATTGGAAGACACTCTTCACGCAAAACAACTTGATACAGTCTCTGCGCTTGCCAGTGAAAACGAGTAGCAAGTCACGGCTAGATCAGAGCTTTGTATTGATTTAATCAATTCAATACATTTGTACTAGCTTCATTATAAAATGAAGATTCCCTTACTACCTTACCTTTTCAAAGGTGACTTTCATCCCTTAATTACCTTAAAAAAGGTAGAGTAAGGGATTCCCCTGATTAAAATGGTCTGGGTATTTACGTACAACCTCCATTTCAACCAATCCAATCGTTCATAAAAAAAAAGTTTTTTTTACCCTCATTCTATTCTTCACATCGAAATCCAAAGGCTCAACCGTCGGTCAGCTATGCGCGCTCTCTTCCTGCTCTCGGTAGCGGCCCTCGCGGCCTCCGACGCTTCCGCTGACCGCGTTCTGGTACTGGGCAAGTCCCCCACCCCATTATGGCACGAAACGCGCTCTTCCGCCGCCTTCTCCGCCGCCGGAATGGCCGATTTGGCGCTCAACTCACTCGGACTAGGCACCGGTCGAGTTTCCACGCGTTCCGCCGTCCAGAGCCCGCTCCAGGCCGACCTCTTCACACACAGCGAAGCATACGCGCTGATTCTATTGGACGACGCGTCGATGGCGAGTTTAGAGGCCGTGAACGCCGCTCTGGGCGGCGTCAACGCCTTCCACGAACTGTTCCCGGCCCAGAGCAGTAATGTGAAGGTTCCGGTGGCTGTAGCGCAGGAATTCCAAGCCAAATACCCCTCAGGAGTCCGCTGTGCCGGCAGCACAGCGCTGTGTGCCAGTGTGGAGGCGTCTACGCCTTCTAAGAGTGCGGAATTGGTGCAACAAGTTCTGGCAGGCAACAGCTTCTTGAGCTCGAGTGACGAACAGGACGTGGTCTTTGCCAAGCAATTGGCGCAGGTGATGCAACTCACAGCTGATGTGAAGCAGCACGGAGAGGAGAAGATGTTGTACGTCGTGGGGCTCTCGAGTCTGCAAGGACATAAGCAGCAGGAGGCGCAACAGGCTGTTGCAACGACCGTGGCGGAGTTTCTGGCCCAGTTGATGAAGAAGGAGCAGGTGGTGGGCGCTCAAATCATGACAGGCAGCCTCCCGACGGCCGTGCAGCAGGTCGCGGCGCTCTCGCGTCGTGCGCGTAACAGGAAGTTGGTGTCGGGCCTGACGAACGAGGAGGAGGAGGAGAGTGGAGAGCAGAGTGATGAGGAGGAGCAGAGTGATGAGAGTGAAGAGGACGACGAAGAGGAGGGCGTGGAGGACCTGGCAGCGGCGAGTGGCAATGTGTGGGAGGACGACGACGATTCTACTAGTAACACGGCCAACTCCACCGCTCCTGTCGCCGTGTCGATGCCTGACATTGCAGAGTACCAGATCATCCTGTGGACGTCGGTGCTGCTGGGCGCTGTGCTGCTCATGTCGGTGCTGGCGATGGCCAACATGGATACTGGTCGCGACAGTCTGCTCTACGCCAAGTTTATCGCCGACGTGAATGGCCGTAAGATCAACTAGACAGCTGCAACAGGTTCGCAGGCTAGGCGCCTAAATTCAAGTGGCGTTCCCTAGGCCGTGAACTAGAAGCAGGAGTTTCGGAGCGAGTAACCTTTAATATGCATCATTTCCACCTCTACGTCGGCGTTCGAGTCTCGTGTATCTGATCTTTTACATGACTTCAAGGGTCTCTCCAGACTGAGAGGACGCGATGAAGAACTACCCTCGCGACAACGAAGGTGACCACCCTGAAGCTGACGAAGAAGAGTTAGAGATGACGATGCCACCAACTGCGGAGCAAGGTGTGTGCTAAGTGGGCAGACAGCCTGCTCTACTGTAGTTACATTACTCGTGTGTTCCGTGTTTGGATCCTGGAAGATCGTCGCTTGGCCGAATTTCGAGCAAGGTGTGCGCGGATGCGAGAGGTTTGGCCACACACAATATTGTCATGGGTTGTAGTAGTAGACTAAGTTTTTAATGGTTTGTGTTGTGTAGAATACGGAGCGCGAGCTTGCGAGGCTGGCACAGCGACGTGCCGATGTTCGTGCTCAGATTGGTATCACCTCGACGACGATGGAGCAGGTGCAACAATTTTTTTTTAATGGTGACAATGAACTCTCTAAGCTTAATTGAATTTTGCTGTAGTGGAAACAGGAGCATCAGCAAATACTGCGAGACGGAGACTCGCATCAGTGACGATGAGCACCTACTTACCTGCCCAAGGACTAGATGTACACGATATTCCAGGCCTTGATAAATATAGTCGCTTGGTTCACTTTTGTTTCTTGCAGTAGTAGTCTGGAGTGCTTTATCCGAGATGTCTTCACGACAGCAGAGCGAGCTGGATGCAGCTACTCAAGAAAAGATCATCGATCTGTTCGATAATGAAGCGATCTGGGACGCCGATGACACGGACGGCTACATCACACAAGTTTTTCAGGAGCTTGAAGCTGCTGGTGCAAACCTTGTCACTCTCAAAGATCAGGGCTGGAACTCTTTGCTCCATACTGCGTCACTTTGGAATCGCTCCAAGATCATGGAGGAGCTCGTTCGGCGGGGTGTGCCACTGAATGAGAAAAACAAGAACGGACACACGCCACTAGACTTGGCAATGCACTGGGGTCACTTCGACGTCGGCCAACAACTCCAGCACTACGGCGGCAAGCATACGTGCGAGAAAGAGAGAGATATTGCTATCTCCCAACGTGATCTGGCTCGGCAGCAGCTGAAAAACTGCGAGTTAGAGTATGACCACGCAGTTGGATCTCTCAAGCAAGCCAAACAAGAACGAGAGCAGCTACGGATCGAGCGAGACCGTCTTTTGGTGCTGCGTGCGCAAGTTGTTGAAGACTACGCAGCATTGGCCAAGCAAGTGGAGGGTTTTCGAAGTGCCGCGGCATCACTCACCGAAGAGCGCGATGCATTGCACATTCAAGCTGCTCAGCTACAGAACGAACTGGTTTGTGAACAGACCGCCCGAAACAATGCAGTTTACAGCTGGAAAATAGCTGAGAAAGTGATCGCTGAGCTGCAACAGGTACAAGAGGAATGTCAGGAACGCGAGGAAGAAGCACTACGCTTGCGTAACGAAGCGATTCAAGACCGAGATGTAGCACGTGAGCGTGCAAAAGAAGCGCAACTGGACCAAGGCATCGCCAAGCAGAATCAGCTCGAGGTCGAACGTGAGCGTGACCAGGCCATTGAAAACTTGCTCAAGGGTGAAGTGGAGATTGTACATGACAAGGAGATATGGCGGAAACGGATGGAAAAGACGGAGTTAGAGCGGCGCAATATCCAGATCGAGATCGACCGACAGACCGAGATTTTGCGCTGTGAAAATGCAAAACTGGACAAGACCGTGACTGTCCTCACTGCTGCCAATACTCGCCAACGAGCAGACCTCGAGCGAACTCAGTTAACGAATTTAACTCTTGAAAAAAAGATCGGTCGACAGCAACAGGAGCTACGGACTGCGAGTGAACACAACTTAAAACTAAAAGAACAAGTGGATGCTCTGCTGGAGGAAAGGAGACTGGAACACAAAGCCTGGCGAACTCAACTGGAAGACAAGCTGAAGCAGGAATTCTCGGACAATCTCAAGATGATGCTGGAGGCGGTTATTACGACCTGGAAAGCTCTTCAGACTTGCCAACAACAAATGAGCACCCTCACAGCGTCTACAACTGAGCACCGTTCTGTGTCACCGTCTCGCACTCCCGCTATCATGTCCGCTATTTTTCAAACTCAACGCCCCCATACAAGTGCTTCAGGGCTCGGTTCTCCTGCCTCAACAGGATTCCTACCATTTATTCAGGAAGCACCACCAGCAGGGTTGAAAACAGCAAGCTCCGCCTCTGTGCTCTTTGAACCTTCGCATCTTTCTGCCATAGTTACGGATTCCTCTCCAGTAGTTTTTGCTGACCGTGAGAAAACGGTTAGCAGCCACCGTGTTCAAGCTGAAGCTGCCCTTCAAGAGCTGATCATTTGGACGACATCGGAGCAGATCGTCCAGCTTTGTTCTTTCGTACAGAACTTCGTAGGGGATGTGACAGCGTACATTTCGGGAAATGTGCAGCATCTCAGGTTAGTTTTGCGTCACTTCGGTTTGTTCCTTGAGCTCAGCTTCGTTCTGACACACAAAGTTGCATTGCAGGAGGCGAGCGCAAGCGCAAGAGAAGATTATTGAGCGGAAGGGTGAACTCATTCAGCGCTTCACGCACCACCGAGAAGAAAAAGCGAAGCGGCAAAACCCTGCTCGCTTCCGGGAGTGCTCAGTGCGGCCACTGCTCTGAGCGACAGTGTTTGGTCACCACAGGCTCTACAACATTAAATCCGTGACAAAACCGAGGTGACTCGTGCAAGAGATCAATCGAACACGATTAAGTCGAAAGGGAGCATCAGCAATTATTTCTCGTCGTTATCGACAAGGGAAAAGTCCAATGGCAAAGGTAAAATCACTGGAAATGGAGAAAGGAGCACACTACGTACTGCGAAGAGATTTCTGCTCAGTATGTGGATGTGAGTGAGGCTGGTGCCCTTATTTGTCCATGCCAGAAGTTTCATCAAGGTTATGACTCCACACAAAGTCACTCAAGACTTGGTCGTTCTCGCTGACGCAACAGCCGAGACGCTGAACCGCGGAGATCTATGAGTCGTCGAAGGTTGATAGCAGCTAGAGCGTCTCTATCATGCACTACTACACCGTTCCGGACGGGTCAATCTTTGTGATGCCGCAGTACGACATCCATGGAGCCTTTTTCCTAGGATCTGAAAAGGTAGCTCCATCGTCCACGACACCAGCGAGCTGTTCCGGGGAGAGTTGTCACTAATTTTACCATGGCAGTATCGGCAACTACGCAAGAAGCATCCAGCACATTTAGCTCAAGAGATCAGACAGGGTGAACGGGCTCGGGACATTCGACAGTTGTGGCGCGCATTTAGCAAAGGATGGAGGGAATGAATGCACCGATCGAAGATCGTTTTGGTGCGGTTTGGCAATCTGGATCGCGTACCGTTCAGCCACGGAGCTATGGACGAAGATGTAACAACATACAAGAAAAATGCAATCTACTGAGTGCTGTCTATTCACTTGCAGACTTGGCCTGCTCCTCCTTCAATTCATGAGCGACGACGTCTATAATCTCCCTCTTGGCCTCTCCCTGCCCCTCCAAGTCAAGTTGTTTGGGCACAGAATTCTTCGGAGATCGTGGCGTCTTCTGCAGCCGTTCCCGAAGCTCCGTCATCTACACATACATCGTCAATTAAAAACCACTAATAAAATCCACAATATAGCAATGGCATCAGCTCTCACATTGGCAACTCCGAGAGCAGCAGCAGCTCCGCCCACCAGCACACAGCAGCCTGCGGCCGAGATGACCGTCACTCCGAGCAGCGCCTTCCAGGCCGCCGTACCGGGCGGCAGAGGCTTGTCCAGAGCCAATTTGCGCTCGAAAAGGGTCGCGGACTTGGGTTTAAACTCCCTTTTGCTACTCAGACTCTTGCCCAAGTTCTTCTCCTCCTCTGCCAGTGCCTTCTTCTGCTTCGTCATGCCATAGTAGAAGCCTACAGCACAATATCACAATAGACAATGAATGTGTCAATGTGTCAATAAGACGATAGCATAGCGAAAAATCATTTTTCAAAATGACGATAATGGAGTTACGCAGCTGTACCTCCTCCTAGAAACACTGCGGCGACCACAGACACCGCCGTAGACACGACATTCACAGCGCGCTGCTGCTCCGACGCCACCAGTTCCTCCTCAGCAGCGCCACTCATTTTATATGGTAAAATCTACAATTTCAACTGTTATAACTCGCTCTGATTAGCTTAAATTAATTACAACCAATGACAATTAATTTAAAGTTTCAAATATTACTATCGAATTTTTCAGGGGAATTGAAAAGCGATTGTTCCCAATTGACGAATGAATATGCGGCGCCAGGTGCTCGTCGATGCACGTCGCTTCCTGAGCTCTAGGCGCAAGCCAGAGCGTTTCCCATTGTTAGCATCTGCTCTACGAGTCTTCCATGAGCAGAACGGCCATTTTCTGGTGCCGTTCACCTTCCAGGTGCCTCAAGACGAGCCCCCGAACTCAACGGAGTCGCCGTGGCCGGAACAAACTCGCGGGTTGAGTTTGGGCCGTGAAATCCGCGAATTCGTCGCCGCTTCAAGCAGCAAAAAATCCCCGACGTTCTGGCAGGTGCGTCGGCAATTGGACGCCGTCGGATTCCCCGAAATTCGCGACTGGAAGCGCTTCCAGTGGGAACAAGTGTCAATTTCAGCTTTGATCAAGTATAAGGAGATTGAGGGCGATCTGCTGGTGCCACGCAAATTTGTGGTCCCGGAGGGGGATCATCAATGGCCAAGACCCACGTGGGGATTAAAACTGGGCTCTCACGTCAATTATTTACGTCAAAAACGGGAAAAAATGAAAAAGTACCAGATTCAAGACCTCGACCAAATTGGGTTCGTTTGGGTAGTAGCGGACTACAATTGGGACGTGTTGCTCATGCCGGCGCTACGGTATTATCGAGAGCTTTATGGCCACTGTGGTGTGCCGCAGAATTTCGTGGTTGGAGAAGGTGGTGAAGACGAGAAAAATGGGCTGGACAAGTGGCCGAGCGTGCTGCAAGGCTACCGGTTAGGAGCGATGGTGAATCGCATTCGAGCCATTTCAGCGTTTGCAGAGTACGTGGAGCGTGACAGGAAGGAGCTGGAAAATTTGGGCTTCTACCTCAATAGCAACGACCATAACTGGCTAGAAACCATCTTGCCAGCTTTCCAGACGTATCACCGTGTCCACGGAAACTGCAACATCCAAAAGCTTTTTGCGGTACCGGCAGAAGAACCATGGCCACCGTCGACGTGGGGCATTTGCCTTGGCTTCATTGCGCAAAATATTCGGAACCGAGGTGACTACTTCCTACAAGTTGCGCGGGACTATGAAAAGCTGGAGGAAATCGGGTTTGTATGGAACATGTCTGCGGCCAAGTGGGAGTACGCAGTGCTACCTGCCTTGAATACCTATGTGCGTGAGCATGGTAACGCTAATGTCCCAGCCGACTTTGTGGTTCCATCGGAGGATCTGTGGCCAATGGAGTCACATGGATTGAAGCTGGGGGAGTTAGCGACGACCACCGAGAGACAGGAGCGATTCGCTGACTTTATCGAGATTGATCGTGTGCAATTGGAAGAGCTCGGGTTCTTTTGGTCGGCTGTCTCAGGCGATGATAATGAGAGTGACGAATTCTAGTAGCTGTGTGCTGGGAAGAAGGGAGATATTCAGGGGAAAATACTGCGACCACTTGCTGGGCTGGAACCTACTGTTGACCAGTCGATGGGAAGTGCTGAGCTTTTTTCCTTCCTAAATCTTTGGGGTTGTACTTGACATGGTTTCCCAGAGCCTTGGCTCAATTAGGCAGTCCTCGCTAGAATCCAGAGCTGCAGGAAGACACCAACGTAAACCATGTTGTCGTAGCGCAGGAGCTTGAGCAATGACCTCATTATTTGGCGCGGTATGAGCGCGCACAATATCTCCATATCCGTCCGGCAGCGACTACCCTTCACCACCCGTAGACGCAAGATTTGGCTGGAGATCGTAGAGGTTGAGGTACACCGGAAATCCAAAACTATTGTAGGTCAGGTACGCGCTCTAACAATGAGACAGGGAACTACATGTACAAATGTTAACGACTTCACTAAATGATGAGTCGAATGTATCTGTTTTGAGCCGTAGGATTTCGAGTTCTCCGCGCGACGTATACGATGAACTCCCAGACCAGTGGCACAGGTACTAAAGACCCGGATGGCGAAATAACGACAACGGCGCAAGATGACGCGCCTTATTCGTTACTATCGCTTGAGAGCCGAGTTCCCGAGATCGTCGAGGCAATGACTGCTGAGCTTCTCATCCAAGTCAATAAATACAACGACGCCATTGTACGTACAGCGAGCTACCTTGTCTCGAGTTTTCTTGATTTTCAGGAGAACTGAGTTGTCTTGTTCGTTATGGTGGACTCTTCTACTGTAGATCAACCAGCTGGCGCTGATAATTGCATCAGAACTCCGCATGAACGCGGAAGCTGGCAAAGTCTTATCGTTTATCCTGTATCGAGACGCAGTTCCATCCAACCGCCGTACTTGCATCGCCCCCACCGGCTCCGAGTCGTACACAATTTACACGGACCTCTTGGAGTCTTGCATCCAAGTGCGTGACACAACAATTTACAAGCACATGATGTCGATCGGTGTCGATCGATATGTTGTCTGGATGCTGTTTCAAGTCTTCATCTCTGACACATTTCCGCCCGTACGGCGTGTGCGCTTTTTGGACCTTGTTCTTGTCAGAGGCTGCGTTGTACTCGTGTCAGTAACGCTGGTTAGTACTTTCAACCTTAAAGCCTTGAAGGGTACGTTCTGATAGCTGTTCTTGTTGTGTTTTTACCCAGGCATACCTTGCTTGGAGAAAGGAAGCATTGATGCAGACCAAAGCGAATGCCGACTTTGTCGCTTGCATCGAGCAACCGCATACGGAGTGGCTTACAAACGACAAACTCGAAGCGTTCTGGTCCACCTGTGTAAGCATGCACACGCAGGCTTTCTTGGCCATGTTTGAGGAGAATACCTCGCACATGCGGCTGAAGGCCGTCACGGTTGCTCGCCAACGGGACATTTATGAACCCTACTCAATCAGCATCAACGGGACATTTTCCACTATGCGCGCTACTCGTGGATTGGTTTTGACGTGGATCATACGCTCGTGGAGTATCGACTACAAGTATTAATACCATATCTGCTGTAAAACAGCTTTAGCCAAGCAACGAAGGAGCTGCAAGAGAACTTTGCAGGTCTTCGTACCATTCTAACTGCTGCATTGTTTCCTTCGATCGCTCAACGAGGAATTGTCATCGATACCGCGCATGGTAACTTCCTCCACTTAGGAGAAGATGGTTCTATTCAGCACGCTTATCACGGCTCCCACGAAATCTCGTACTTCAGCATCAGAATGCTGTACGGCAACACTCTCGTTAGCGACGACACCCCCGTTGCAGGTTTGCTTGGTGGCTCATCAAAGCTGATACGTCTCTATACAGCTGCAGACATCATTTATGCCCCACCCACTGTACGCTTGGCTCGTCGACGCCTTCGATTCGGGAGTGGTAAGGCACTGGGTTTAATTCTTGAGCACTGGATGAATCACTTTCTAACGCTGCTTGTACTGCTTCCATTTCATAGATTGGAATGGAAGAGCTAGGTGCGTCACTCTACCTTGTCCCTGACGTTCAAGACGAACCACTAGGCAATCCGACCGATGGGTCTATCGTGGATCCCAAACAGCAATTCCGGCCCTTTATTCCTCGTTCTTCTTCCTAGGACCCAGCGGCTCGCCAACGTATTTCGGCAAATAGGTCTGCGCCGCAGCTACTCTCTGCCTCCCATCCGTCGGCAAACTCGCCCACTGCGCCTGCGTGCTCAAAGAGGCATGGTATGTCCATCCTACAACACATACATGTACAAAATGTCTGAAACCTCAATTTTACCACAAATATTTACGTTCAGATCTTGCAAAGTGGACGCTACGTCCCCACAGCGAACTGGGCGCCATCTCCAAGCGAGTGATCGCCAACGTCCGCTCCATTGACCCCAACAGCAACAGCAGCAGCAACATCAGTAACAGCAAAACTTCATGACCTGAATTGGTCCCTCCTCTCAGTCCTGTATTTATTCCTCTCCCACAGCTGCCGTCTACTCTCGCTTCTTGTCCATGTTCTTCCACATGGAGGACGGCGCCTTCTCTGCTGCAGCTGGAGCGTCTCCCTTCTCCATAGGTCCGCGGTATCGCGACGTGCGTTCGCGGCCCTTCTGAGCCATGGTGCTGTATCGCGGCAGGTAAATGCCCAGCGCACCTTCAGATCAGAGATTAGAGCCACGTTTTAGCCAGATAAAAGCAGAAAAGAAGTCACAAAATTAAGCACCAACCTGCCACGCCTACTAACGTTGCGCCGAAGCCCAAGATGACAACCTGACCCTTCTTCATCGTCTACTATGCGCCTTCCTTCAGCAACTGCTGCGCCGGAATGCTCAATCCCCTCCACCTCTCAATATTGAAATTCATCGCAAAAAATTGCAACAGTAAAAACATGTGGTCCACACATTTCACTAAAATGCAACGCCTTAAATATGTGGCCCACATGTTCTGTACGATAATAAATTATAGTCCCGTCCTAAACTGTACTGCACGCCAATTATTTGTGCATTAATTTGGTGCGATCTCGACATGGTGGTGAGCTTGTCTGAAGAGGTACTGAGCGGCGTGTTGCAGGCCGCCGAGCAGCTGCAAAGCGCCGTCGTGGCCGCTGAGACCGGCTGCGTCGAGAGCTTACGCTGGTCCGGGGCCATGCCGCTGCTGCTGCGCGACTTGAGCGTCCAAAACGTGCTGCCGGCCGAGAGTTTGCTCTCGTGCGCGACGTCCCAAGCTTTGCGGCTGCTGCTGGGCGTCGAGGACACAAACGAGAGTGATGGTCATGTGGTGCTGCTGCTCTCGGGCTTCCTGTGGGACTACAAGGCTGCTCTGAAGCGGCTGCTGGCGCTGGGCGTCGTGCGCCGTCTCACGGTCTGTAGCAGCCTCTCGGAGCGCGCGCACGAGTGCTACGACTTCAGTAAAGGAGACGAGGTGGCCCCACTGGCTGCTACAGGTGCCAGAGCGGCTAAAACCATGAAGTTCGAGGACTTTGCAGCAGAATTGAGCAAGAACGCGACGTTCCCGACGGAAAACGGAGGAGAATTGAGGACAGGAGAAGAAGGAGAAGAAGGAGAAGAAGGAGAGGGCGAGGAGTGGGGCTGGAATGCTGAGACAGAGAAGGAGGAGAAGCTGGAGGCTGCTGCTGCTCAGAGTGGAGTGCAGGTCATCCACCTGCCGCTCAATGTGGTGCCGTTGCTGTCTACCAAGACGTTCAGTCTCGAGCCGTCGGTGTTTGTGTTGTCGCATCCGACGTGTGCGTCAGCCTTCCCGTTGCTGTTGCACCAAGTGGAAGATGTGAACGTGATGTCTCCTGCTTCGCCTACTGGGCGTGGAGGGGCGGGGTTCAATGCAGCGGAGGGTGGGAAGAAGTACTCGCATGTCAAAGACGTGCTTCCTGAACACATTCCGAGTTCATTTAGAAGGTCCATGAGGCTGTTAGCCTATACACTTGCGGAAATGATGGTCGGTGCGCGGCTGGATGTGAAGGAACGCATCTTTGCCGTCGGGGCCACTTCACTCAAGATCGGTCACACGTTGCTGCGGATTTTGAATGAGTTGCAAGAGGATGCAAGTCCTCAATCGCTTCGAGGCCAACAGGCTGCTTCGATGGTTATCATTGATCGGTATGGATGAAGTATCATAGCTTGAGCAGTGTGTGGGCACTTAATGATGACTTGTGTGTGTCTTCTTGGCGTTTGATAGGACGAGTGATTTGGTATCGCCATGTTCCTTTGGGAGCTCTCTTCTTGATCGTATCCTCGCACTCCTGCCACAAACGCCAACGGAATCTGCTGCAGGAGAAAGCACTGCGGAAGACAGTGCCACGGTACGTTGTGATCCTCGAATGATTCTGTGTATGTTGAAGGTGTTGTACTAACGACGGTGTGTATTATCATAGAGGCGAGTAAAACTAAATGTGACAGAAATTTTCCCGCTTCACGGATGCGGGCCAACGCCATTGTCGGTGTCAGCACCACTTGTTGCAACACTGGACGAGTTCGACTACTTATCGTCGGAGTTCGTTTCTCAGATCCAGTGGAAGGGCGGTGCCAGTTTGTGCCACCCGACCATACCCAGCGGTTCGAATGTGTTTCGATCTTTGGCCTTCAGACCGGCAAAGCTCGCGCTGCGCGATCTCGACAAGCGGCTTCAAGCGGTGGAACAGAGTTTGCTTCAACAGGGAAAGATTCAGAAAACTGCCGTCACGCGTAGACCTGGGGAGAAGACGCGTGGACGTGATGTTGTCCTGCGCCGAATCAGCAAGATTTTGGAGGCTGGCGAACCTACCAACCTCGAGTATAGCTCACTGGTCGAGCTTGGTGTGATCGTCTTGGAAACGTTGGAACGGATGGACCAGTCGCAGAAGCGGTGGGACAAGTGCCGTGAGCGTGCAGTGCGTCAACTCGAGCTTCGGAAGCAAGGGGGGTGCGAGTGGATTCTTCCTGAAGTTGCTGATGTCATGCAACGCCAGATGTCTGCAGTGCAGTCGGGTGCATCAAAAACCAACGAGGAAATTATTTCTCTGCAGGAGTTGCTGACGCTACTGGTGAATGCGTTTGCCCTCTCATCTGGTGTGCCTCTGGAAGACTTCACTATCCAGATGGTCCAAAACGCTCTCGTTGACAACGTTCTGCAGGTATCATAGTACTTTGTGTTGGACCCTGATCGTGCTAACCAATCACCACTAACTTTTCTGTGCCTAATGTACTCCTTAGGCGGCAAGAACAAACCCACTTTCCGTGCAAACAGCACTTCCGGAGCTATTCCATCAGCTATCTCCTTACATCTGCACAAAGGGATCACTCGCTGGACATATTGCTCCAGATCATATTAGCGCTGAAAGTGATGATTGGGATTGGAATGACGGCAGCAATTCGCCAACCGCGTCGAAAGAACCCTCCAACAGTTGCAACGGTGACATCCAGCTGAAGTCCGTTATTGAAACTTATGTGGAAAGCTTGATGGATCCTCTGAAGGTAATGCTGGCTATCTGAGAGCTACACCAGTTGAAGAAGGCGTGAGCTAGTGGCTTTTGCTGACGAGACGATTGCTATCTATGACCTTTTGTTATCGTTGCTTTAGGATTGTGCGCTGCAGTTTGCGAAGATTAGTGACGAAGAAACAACATCAAAGACAGAGGATTCCCCGCGCTCGTTGATCGCGCAGCTCTGTAGCTCTATTGTGGATCCATCAGGCGCGCCCATTTCAGAGATTCAGCACGTGCGTTGCGTACCGATGCACTGTTCATCTGTAGTGCCCTAGCAAATCTTGCTAACTGCGGCATTTACTGTTTTGTCAATGATGTTATGAAGATCGTTGATGCGTCTGAACAGCTGACACGCGCAGGGATTGATCTTCTTAAGAGCGGTTTCAGCAAGTTCGGATTCGGCGTGGGAGGCGGTAGTGGCAGTGGCCAACGCGGCACCAATGGCAGCCGGTTGTTGGGCGATTCGAGCGTCCTTGTTGTGTTTGTGGTGGGCGGCATCACTTTTGAGGAGGTAAGCTTTCGGCCTTTTGCTTTACTGAAGTTTACTTGCTCGAATGTCACTGACTTGAGGCCAACGTTACTGTAGATTCAAGAAGTGCACGATGCGCTAAGCGACAACACCAAGTATCAAATTATCCTTGGTGGAACTACGATCACGAACCACGAGGTCATATTGAAGAAACTGTTCACTTTTTAACAGGCCCAACAGCGCAAAGGCGAGCAATGAACTCGCTCCATTAAAATTGGGGGTCGTGACGTTTTCGTGTGAATATTAGAACTCCTTCGCCGCTGATTCAAGTTCCCTCGAAAGAGCGCCGGTCCCTTAGAATTAAGTGCCAACGGTGGCAAAGGCGTGTGTAATGGATCGTTCACTGTTGACGGTGTGGTGATGTCTTCTCTCTCATAGAATTTAAAATGATTCTGGCTTGACGCACCCTGAAACGGGTCAGCCTTCTCTTGCTGTCGTGTTGCTACTACTAGCCAGCGCGTCTGGATGTGCAAGGACAAATACCAGATCATCCTGAACCAGAATTGTGTCGCTATCAGGACCCGTGGCCACATAAGGCAGCTGAAATGGAGTGTCTGTGCCACGGTACAGCCCAATGGCAACGATCTCTTTGGTGGAAAGCAGATGAAGAAAGAGTTCTCCAAAGGTTCGCTGAACGAATTTCAGCGGCACTGGAATTTGCACTATGGAGCTTGCGGTACACGAGGAATGGGCTCTGTTGTCCCCGGAAAGAGCAGCTGGGTGGCCATTCTCCGAGAAGAGAAGTTCGTAAATCAACCGGATCAGTCCGGGCGTGAAGAAACTCTGGCACAGCAGGTTGTCGAATATGTCATCTGCAAACCCATTGCCTGCCGCAAAAAATGGCAGCAGAGCCGATTTGCGCACGTCGAAGTAATGCCGTCGAGTGGACTCGAGCTCGCGTCTGATGAGCGTACGCTTCAGGTTGATTCGCTTACTCAGCTTCACTTGCTGGTCGAGAGTGATGATGTTGTCTGCCCCACGCATGTAGATGTGCTTTACGACATTCGCCTTACCGAGCTTGCGTTTGCGATCGTTTACATCGCCAGGTATTCGCTGTTCAGGGGCCCTTAACGGATTTGCTGGTGCCACGGCTGCAGAGGAGACTGGATCAGTTGTGACCACGAGAGATTCAAGTTGTTGGCGATGCTGGTACGAAGTGGCTGTTCGCTTTTTCAATGTTGAGTCGAGAATTTGCATCGTCCGAGGCATGTTTAACTCGACCATTGGCATGAGACCCGAAGTGGTGTCCATACCGTACTCCGCCTGGATCGATAGCACAGCCAAGTAGTGGAATATCGTTTGGCTATCAACGGCCTCACCATCGATGTCTTGGATGTTGGCTTTGTCGGCAAGCACGACACAGCGACTGGCATCGAGAATATTAGCGCGAAGAAGCTCACGTTTCGAGTCACCAGTTGCCAGCATGACGAAAATGTCGTCAAACTCGCGCAATTCACGTACAGTAGCGGTTGTGCTCTTGGCTGAAGACCACGACAGGAAAATAATCGGATGGTAGTCGCTACTACCGGGCACGTGACGCTCTAGGCGCAGCATCTGCGCAAACGCTATTGTTGAGGTTAAATCGAGGTCCGACACCACGATGATGTGGTTACGGATGCTTTCGCCTGTGGCCGGATGTTTCGCCTCCTCGATGAACATTTCCTCAACCATCCTCGTTTCTGAGAGTTCCGCAGCGTTGGATTGTCCTGTGGATCGTGGTGCTACCTGCTTTGGCGGAGGCCGTTTGGCCATCAAGTTTGGTCTCACTTCTCGTGTTGGAAGCACGTTGCCTTTGGCCAGCCAAGCTTTCAACTCGTTGGAAATGGATGCTGTTAGTGTGAGCTTCTTGCTCTCACTCATCACGTAGACTAACTGGCCTGGACACATAACAACAGAACTGCCCGGATTGCTTAGCATTTGCGCGGGATGTTCGACTTGATGCGTCCACGAGCACCGTCGCAGTTGTGGCAACGTTCTGTCCGCCTTTTTAAGGTTTGATGCCTTTGGTGGCGATGCGCTACCGGTAGGCTGCTCATACACTGCAAGCAAAATGACTTCGCCGTACGAGATGTTGTAGAGAAGTTCGCATGCCTGGCTGAATGTGAGCCCGTGGAACACTGATGGCAGTGTGGTAGCATACACTTCAAGTGCCATGCCTTCTGCATACTCCTGTTCCCAGTTGGTGAGGATCTGACGGTTTACGAGGGTCGAGGACCGAAACAAGTTGCTAATGAGAGTGACTAGTCCTGGGCAAAGGCAGCTTTTGGCTAGCAGACTGATCTTGATTTGGTCCAAGCACAGCAGTTGGTCAGCGTCGACACCACTGATGTAGTCCAAGAAGACGGGGCTCACAATCTGCGTGTACACAGGCAGATCCGGGTTATAGTTGCGGATCGCCAGCAAACGCATCACGGTCTCCGCGTCAGTCTGCTTGGTGTTTGGTGCAGCTTTGGAGGCAAGTACGAAGCACGCCCGTGCGGCATCGGCGCCGACTCGACACATGTCTTCTTCACTCATCACGGACCCTTTAATGTACGTGACGCGGTTCTGCAGCACTGGGTGATCCAAGAGATTAATGATCTCTTCAGTTGGTTCTTTTGGACCGACAATCACACATGGGAGCTCGACTATCGATGGATCAATCTCGAGATGCGTACCGGGAGGACCTGCGAACGATGTCACGGAGCCTAAGGCGCGATCAGGGTGGTAAAACTCGCGAAAGAAGTTTAACAGACAGCGAGGCTCCATCACATGCCCAACAACCAGGATGTGTGGTTTACCAACCGACGGATGATAAGTCGTTCGAAAGTGTGACTGCAGTGCCATGAGGTGTGTAAGGCGTGAGAGCTCGGTGGGGATTATAGTGAAAGACACGATAATGACGCCCAAAGCGACCGCGCGACCTCCGGATGTGACAGGAACGATGTCTCCGTAACCCACAGTTGCGATGGTGACCACGATGAAATACAGCGCCTCGCCGAACTGCAGATCCGGCTGTGCCTCTTCGTTGGATTCCACGGCGTGAAAAATCCCCGCAGCAACGAAAATGAGGCACGTGGTGAGCAGAATAATGGTGTAAACTTGCTTCTGAACAGCGGATACTGTCTGCGATCCTGCCACGCGGACAACTCGAATGAGACGCAGCATGCGCATGACTCGCACGAAGCGGATGAACGGCAACGACTTGCTGTGGCCTTCGTCGATCTGGTCTACGAGAGCTGGGAAGATGGTAAGCGCGTCCATGAGTCCATTGACACTGATCATGAACTGCCACCGGTTCTCGCAGCAGTACAAATTGAGGAAATAGTCGGCGGCGAAGACTATCATGGCGACCGCGTCGAATGTGGGCACGCGTCCATCTGATGGCATGTACGTTTGGATCACGTACGCAGCAGACACGAGCAGAGCGAAAAACGTCTGGAAAATCTCCCACGCAGTTCCAAGCTTGGAGAATTTGAGCTTCATGCGTACTCGCGTCCGCAGCGGGTAGTGGCTCGGGATCCCATGGAACAGTCGACACCGCGCGAGGAACCCCGTCGCGGGGTAGCCACGCTCCCTCAAACTCCTCCGAGACATCTCGGTCGTAAAAATTGCTGGCATGGCGACTCAAGCGAGTGTCGCCTGGCGCAGAGTAAAAGAAAGCAGTACGGATGTACACGTTGAGTCGTTTCGTACCATTTTAACAGCTAATTTGGTCAATGCTGAGCAGAGCCAGGTTGAAGTTGCCTTTTACTGTACCACGTCAGTTTTGTGTCATCACAATCAGTGTGGTCCACATAAATAAACTGCTGAACAGCATAATCCCATTTTTCATCATTGTCATTGTACGAATCAATCGCAATAATGCTGCGGAACGTGTGGCTGCGCCATGGCGCCTCGGCTCGGCGGCTGCTGTCGACAGCGTCGGTGGCTGAAGCCATGGAGCGTTTTCAGGACGTCCCCAATTTCCAGCAATACCCGCATTTCTTCCCTGTAACCCTGTCGATGCAGGAATTCCACCAGAAGTTCGAAGCTCTGGAGCCCAAAGCTCGCTGCACGGAGGAGGCGGTGGCATTGGCAGGTTTGTGGCCGTATTTACTTGATTTTCAATGGTTATTACTTATACATATATATACTAATTGATCGCGGGGATGGTACGGTCGGTAGGACGCGTGGTGGCTATCCGTCATGCCAGCAAGAACCTCGTGTTCCTGGATCTGCAGAGTGACGGCCACACGGTGCAAGTTTTGTCCGAGGTGAAGCACTTTGAAGGTCGGGGAGACGAAGCTGCTACTGGGGATAAAGATACAGTGAAGAAGGAGTTTAGAGTACTGCACGAGAGTCTGCGTCGCGGTGATATCATTGGAGTCAAAGGGTTCCCAGGCAAGTCCGGGAAAGGAGAGCTGAGTATCATTCCGAGGCAATTGGAAGTCCTGGCGCCTTGCATCCAGCCTTTCCCCAACAGCAAATACGGCATCAAGGAACCGGTAAGTGTGATGGTTTTTTTGTGGTAGCTGTTGATCGATTTGAGGACTGGAAATTGATCGAAGTTTGGTTGGATTTGGTGTTGACAGGAAATCCGCTTCCGTAAGAAATATCTAGACCTGCTGACTAACCCGGGCGTGCGTCCGATTTTCGAGACGCGCGCGAAGGTGGTGCGAGGAATTCGGAGGTATCTTGAAGACCGCAACTTTGTGGAGGTCGAGACACCGATGCTGTTCTCGGCGGCGGGCGGCGCGGCTGCTCAGCCGTTCGTGACCAACTCGCGGGCGCTCGGCAAGGATCTGTATCTGCGCATTGCGCCGGAACTCTTCCTGAAGCAGCTTGTGATTGGTGGCTTCGACCGCGTGTTTGAGATCGGCAAGGTCTTTCGAAATGAAGGTATTGACGCCACGCACAATCCGGAGTTCACCATGTGCGAGTTCTACCAGGCGTACGCAGACTACAACACGCTCATGGATACGGCAGAAGAGATGATCTCGGACATCGCCAAGGACGTGACTGGATCGTACAAGATCCAGTATCCGATGGATACGGAGGGCTCAGACGACGAGCCATCCATAGTGGAGATCGACTTCACGCCACCCTTCAAGCAGCTCCCAATCATTGAGACTCTAGAAGAGTGTCTGGGCGAGAAGCTCCCGGACGTTAATTCACCAGGTACGGCGGCAGTGTAAGGTGTGTGAGTGTACCAGACAAAAGGACTGTTGTACTCATTGCAGTGTTTACGAATTGTGCAGACTCCATCCCGGTTCTGCTGGAGCTGTGCGAGCGTCACAACGTGGAGTGCTCCAAGCCGCACACGTGCACTCGTCTGGTGGACAAGCTCATCGGACACTTTGTCGAGCCCAAGTGCGTGAACCCGACGTTCCTGTACAACCACCCGAAGTGCATGAGTCCGCTCGCCAAGGCGCACCGCGAGCAGGAGGGCATGACTGAGCGCTTCGAGCTGTTCGTGGCGGGCAAGGAGCTGTGCAACGCATACACGGAGCTGAACGACCCGTTCGATCAGCGCCAGCGGTTCGCGGCGCAGCAGGCGGATCAGCAGCGCGGCGACAACGAGGCGCACAGCAAGGACGACGAGTTCTGCACGGCGCTCGAGTACGGCCTGCCGCCGACGGGCGGGTTCGGCATCGGCGTCGACCGCCTGGTCATGCTGCTCTCGGGCAAGCCCCACATCCGGGTATGAGAGTGCTGGTTGTGCTGGCAGTACCAGCCTATCTGACCTGACCACTCTTTCGTCCGCGCCTTGGTGTTTGTTGTGCCTGTAGGAGGTCATCATGTTTCCAGCGATGAAGCCCAAGGCGAGCCGTGAGTCACGCGGCCCGTGACGGTTCCCCGCTCGTTGAAGTTGACCATCCTTCAACGTGGAGCCGTTGTTTAACAATCCGGATCGGCACCAAGCAGAAGGAGTCGGACGTGCGGAGATTCGAGCGACAGGAAGAGGGAGAAGCCTACTTTGTAATAGGGCCACGAGCAATAGATCCAATGCTAAATGCTGCATACCCGCCGGTAACCTCTCGGCCATAGACGAGGGACTCGCAAACGCTTGCACAGAGGCCGCAGAGACGCGCGCTTCCTCATGTGAGTGTGCGCTTTCGCGCGCCACGCCTACCATGCAAGTTGATCAGCAATCTACCGGTATCAGAGACTCTCGTGACGCGTGCCTTGTGATAGCCATGTGGGACCAATCAATTGTATGGATCTTTACAACACAAATCCCGTCCAAATGGCCCCGTACGCTCGCAACTCAAGTCTAATCTCCGCAGGCATCTAATCCGATATCGTAGCGGTGCATTGCTGACAGCAATGAAAGAAGCAACAACAATTTGTTGTTGTTGTTGCTTTTTCTTTTGCACTCAACAACCAACAAAAGTGGCTGCTGAGCAAATGTTTGGCCGCCACGTCAAGTACACCAAGCGGTCAGGTTTGTTCCCATCGCGAACATTAACGCGCAGCAACCGACTGCGATTTGCGTTGCAAACGGCTGGTCGAATCTTGGAACGAAAGCGGACCCTGCCATTAGCAACATACAGCAACAGCCAACAGCTTCCTAGGCGTTGGCAACCTTATTCAACAGACAAGTGGTGCTTGGTTCGAGGACGTAATGGCCTCACCAGCCCATGGTACCAGCATGTTGACGTGCATTTTCGCAGATTAGAGAACAATCAATGTAGTCCTGCTGTGTTGACCCAACATCGGTAGATACCGTAAATGACATGCGACTGCTAACTTTAGCTGTCGAGCGGAGCTTCATGTGAAAGCAAGATGTCACACGATGGAGTCCTACGATACAGGTTTGTTGGCAAAACACATGCAGAACGACCGAACATAACCAGTATACTTCTTCTGTCAAAATCTGTTCATACTCAATCCAAGTCATCCATAAAACTCCATCATTTTCATACACCTACTTATGCAGCATTTCAGTGAATCAAAGCGGCGGATAGACGAGCCCAACTGGGGCATAAGAGGAGCCATACCTTGCAGGGCAACAACCCGCCGCACGTCAACAGCACTTCACTTGTCATTCGTCCCAGTAACGCATAAGGCCGTTCTTGTTGTTCTTTTCGCCGGCTGAAACTCCTCAGCAACAGCAGCAGCAGCAATGCCCGTCGTGAGCGTGGGCTTCATCGGCTCTGGGCGTCTGGCCGAGCGCGTCGCCCGCGACCTGATCAAGAACGTGGCGCCGCAGCGCAAGTTCAGCTACAAGAAGCAGCGCCTCGTGTCCACGTTGCTGGCCTCGGACCCGTCCGAGGAGCGTCGCCGCGTCTTCAAGCGCCTGGGCTTCACTACATCCGACGTTAACCAGGACGTGCTGGCAGACTGCGACCTCGTCTTCCTGGGTACCGACGTCCGCCAGGCGCTGGCCACGCAGGCCACCAATGCCCACACACTCTACGTGAGCCTCATGGGCGACCTGCCGACCCTGCAGGTCGAGGATCTGCTGTGTCCCGGAGCCAAAGTCATCCGCATGATGCCGCAGAGTTATCTCGAGAGGCAGGGGCTGCCCAAGGGCGTCCTGCCGCCGTCCTCCTGGGCGACTGTCCGTGGCTCCCACGTGAGCGACCAGGACCTGGAGAAGGTGATGCGCATCGCCGGAATCGACAAGTGTGTCGAAGTGGACGAGAACTTGACGTCCTGGTCCTTCCCACACGAACAAGAGGGGCAGGGACTCATCCATCGGTTCGTCAGCACCATGAGCGATCACGCCGTTGCGGCCTCCAAGGCCGTGCACCACATGGAGGACCAGCACGACATTGAGGAGGCCGTAGAGGCCGTGGCGGACTTTAAAGACACCTACGAACTCGGACCGAAACTCGGCTCGGGCAAATTCTCCACGGTCATCAAAGCCACGCACCGCGAGACGGGGGAAGCCTTCGCTGTCAAGTCCATCAAAGACGACGCGATCACTTTGGAAGGGCGCGAGGTGCTGATTGCTGAGGTTGGCGCGCTCAACCGCCTGAAACACCCGAACATCATTTCGCACCATGGCTTCTACAACGAGGACGGCAAGTACCTGGTCGTGCTGGAGTACTGCAACCAAGGGAGTGTCCGCAAACTGATCGACGAGCAGAAGGTCGTCCCCGAGCAGCTTGCTAAGCAGATTCTGAAGCAGACTCTGTCTGCGTTGGACTACTGCCACTCGATGGGGCAGGTGCACCGAGATGTTAAGGCTGAGAACATCCTGCTCTCGGAGAACGAGGACGGCTCGCTCACGGCCAAACTCGCAGACTTTGGTCTGTCGGAAGAGCTGCAGCTGGCCAACCGGCGTCTCCAAACGATGTGTGGCACCCCGCAATATCTGAGCCCGGAGCTGGTGTCTGGACGTCTCCACGGCACGCCGGCCGACATCTGGAGCACGGGCATCTTCGCCTACATGATGCTCAGCGGCCTGGTGCCGTTTGACGAGGCGAAGAACAACACTGAGTTGTTCAAGCTCATCAGCCTTGGCGCTGTGTGGTATGATCAACCGCAATGGGACGCAGTGTCTCCAGCTGCCAAAAGCTTCGTGCAGAGCATGCTGGACATCTCGCCGGAGTTGCGCCCCACCGCATCGGAGCTCTTGAAGCATGAATGGCTGCAAGACGCGTGATGTAGCCATCTTTCATACGAAGTAGATGGCTACATCCTGCATGCCGACATAATTATGAAGTATTGTAGTTGTAGCGAATAGTGGTACCGGTATTCCAGTGAGTAGGACCAACTAGTATCGCAGTGAATTTTGTTTTCATCCAATCATATATTTTCAAAAGTATACTTACCAATCATAACTTTTCAAATTTACGCGGGTGATATTTGCACCAGTTTTCAAAATGGCGCGGACTCGGCAGCAGGAGAACGCTGAGAACTGGAGTTGTCCGCTGTGCACGCTGCTCAACACGTCGGAGGACGACCGCTGCGCAGCTTGTGACAATGCACGGCCTCCTGCGCACCAGACCCGAAAGTCTCAGCTTCCAGAAGCTTCTGTAGTCGTCGCTACAGCCCCCGAAGTGCAGCACATCTTCCGTCCAACGGCAGGTGTATTCTTTAGCTCATTACCAAGAGACAAACGCGATTCTGGCGATACTGCTGCGTGGAGACAAGAAGTGAGACTCGTAGTGAACAGACGACGTGGAAACTGGCGACGGAACGTGGCGTCAGACCAAGAGAGGAAGGTGGAAAGTGAGAGGGTTGAGACAGGCTCAGCAGAGCAGAATGCAGGCTCTACAGCGACGCATAGAGGCGGAGAACAGGAAACAAAGGCTGCAGATGCAATGCAGATCTCTTCTGATGATGTGGAGTCAATGGTGACGATGGAGAAGAAGGTGGAGAGACAGGATGAGGTTGAAGAAGAAGAGGAGGAGACGGCGACGGATGTGGACGAGCCCTGCTTTAATCTGCTGGGCTCGGGAGCCTCAGTATTTGCAGTTCCGACGATGGATAACGCAGTGGAGGATCCGTGTGCTACGGATGAGACCAAGAGTCGAGACGGGAGTGAAGAAGTGGACACAAATGACGATGTGGTGGTGGTTTCGTCCCCACCACGGTATCCTGGCTTCATGCCAGCGAGCAAAATTCGTTTTGAAGAGCCGGCAATTGATGAGAAATTGGCGAGTGCAGGACTGGATCTGAGTGACTCGGAGGAGGAAGAGAAAGAGCCCCATCAATTAAGACAGCGGAAGGATGAGAAGGAAGACTCGTGGGAGGATAAGTGGGTATGCCAGATATGCACGAACCTCAATGACCAGACCGAGATGGAATGCTCGAGCTGCAAGTGCAAACGCTATATAGATACCTCGCGATCAACGGACACGGCGACCGGATCGAATTTGAGGTGGGCGTGTCATATCTGCACAAATATGAATCCTCCTGATGCTACCGACTGCCTAATGTGCCTGAGCACAAGAAAAATGAATGCTGGAGCTTCAAACGATTCCTCGGACGAGACGTGGGCGTGCTCAGTGTGCACAACGTTCAACGCCCCTGGCACCACGCAATGTGAGGTTTGTGACCGTTTGCGAGAAGGTGAACCCAAAAAGACCGCAGGAAAAAGTCGAGAGTGTCCTGTGTGCACGAATATCAACTCGCCCAGCAGCACGCGGTGTGAAATTTGCGATACGTTTCTTCAAGCAGGTAACTTCCGGTTGCTTTCTGGGTATGCTACTAACCTACTACCCGACTGACCTTGGTGCCGCCATTTGTGCCACTTTGATTCGGATAGTTGAGACTCGAGACGACCACTTCGTTGATCTGTCTTCTAGCCAACCAGCTCGCAAGTCAAGCTTCACTGTTGATGAAGAGTATGCTTATCTCCTTTTGAACTCGGTTAAGCTGCACTGATATTATTCATCAAGCGCTAACCGATTTGTGTGAATTTGCGTTTTTGTTTAGCGACCTCGAAAATCCGTACGCAGATTTGTCGCAGTACAACGACTACGATGCACCATGTGAAGTTGCTGATGCCGACTCTGACTTTGTGGAAGAAATCTCCGACCACGAAGTTAGACACGTTCGTTATGATGCGCAGACTACTACACAGTTTGCTGGTCGCGAACTCAATGCTCATATGTTGTGCTTTATGTTTTCCATCTTCTCAGCAGCCCTCGATGTCCTTGATCAATCCACGTCCACTGACTATGAGACCTGAGCTGAAGGAATTCGAGCACTTTGTGTGCATGGAAGACTTACAAGACGACTATGGCTGCCGCATCAACTACAACAAAATGTTCGCAGGCCAGAGGTGAGCTTCAATTTCTATCTAGTTTGACCAACTCGTTCTAACTCAGCTTGTCTTGCCTTTTGGATGCATTTTCAGGTCCGGCAAGTCATACGCCGATCGTCTCGCTACAAGACAAACACAGTCACGGAAGCGCAAGCGAGATGCTGCTCGTAAGGAGGCAGGACAGACGTCCTCTTCCACCTCACGAGGCGGCAAGGCGGCCAGAGGAAGCAAGAAGCGAAAGGCAGCAGCTGCACCACGACGAGGTATGGAAGTATGCGAGGAAGGATACCTTTCGTAGGCTCTCATCCCTTATTTCTCTCTGTACTAGCTCGATGACTCGATTTGTTTGTGATAATTCTGATCTCCAGCTTCCGCGGGCGGCGCAAAAGCAACAAGGGCGAAGAGAGCAAGGAAAACAGGAACCCCAACACGTCGCACGAGTTCCGCGACGACATACTCTCCAGGCATCAACCACTACGACAATTCTGCGGCTGACCTGGGCGAGGACCTGTCCACGATGGCGTGGGAAGGCGTCGGGTCTGCCGGCTACCACTAACTCAATATCTAATCAGCTATTTAACGGGTCGTCGTGTTGATGCTTATCGATGCTATTAACCCTGCACACACACTTATTGCTGACCTTGTGTACACTCGAAGGTCGCCGGAAATCTTCTTGTCAAGCGTCGAGCGACGGTTCAAAGGTGCGGCTCTTGAATGCTAGCCTTTATTGCGCAGATTGACAGAACAGGAGCAAGCCAGCCATGACTACGCTAGAGGAAGCTAAGGCTTTTCTGAAGAAGGAATCGGCCGACGGGACGAACCTGTACGACCACCTGGGAGACGTGTTGCTCAAGATTATCGTTGATCGCCCGGAGAACCTGCACGAGACCTTCGAAAACATCTCCACTTTGGTCAAGCAGCAGCGCTACTTAGCACCACCACAACCGCCCACTGTCGATGCTGGCTCGCAACTATCGAGTTTCAAGAAACAAGCAGTACGTGAGTGTCTATTCTACTATAGCACGCTCTTCTAGCTAACTTGTTTTTGATTATATTCGACTGAGCAGCAAGCACACCAAGAAAACTGGTGCAAGGTGGCATTGGAGCTGCTCAAGCTGACCTCAGAGGATGAAGCGCAACCCGAGCTTACTACGGGTGTGGCTGACTTGTTAGACGAAGCGAATATGTTTGAATGGGCTGGACTGGGATTCTCCAAGGGCGAGACATTTCGACTAGCGTTGGCACTGCAGCGTCTTGCTCAGACGAACGGCACCGTGAACATGCGCTTCTGGGGGAAGATTCTAGGCCGCGGTGCAGACTACTATGTCGCCGAAGGCGAGCTGCATACAGCATACGAACCGCAGGACCTGGAAGCCGAGGAAGGAGCCACCGGTGCAAACAAGCTCACGTACTGGGTGATGAAGGACAATGGAGCGTATCAGTGGGTCCAACTGCCACACGTACGCCGCGAGCAGATTTTGGCTGCCCGACAACTACGTCGCTATGTGCGTGGAGATTTGGAGGCTCCTGTTCTCGGACACCCACCTTTCCCTGGTTTAGAGAAAAATTACTTGCGAGCGCAGATTGCTCGTATATCTGCAGGCACGGTGTTGTGCCCTGCTGGATACTTCCAGGTGACTGAAGAAGGTGATATTGCTCCCGCCGAGGAGCCTGAGATTAAGGCTGCCGCTGAGCTGGTGGATCTGGGCAGCTGGACGCACTTCACGAAAGAGATCAACGCACGCTACGGCCGTATGACGCCCATGCCTCCTCAGACTAACGAAGACGGGGAGGAGGAGCCACGCGAGGGAGAAGAATTTGCGCCGCCACTCCGAACGCTAAACGAGGACAAACCTCTTTCGTGGCGGGTGGACAGACAACCAGCAATCATACAGCCGTCGGTAGGCGAGGTGGCGGTCGTACGCAGCCTCGCGTGGCCCGGAGCTGTGAGTATCGCTGTGGGCAAGAAGTTCCTAAACGTGTATGTGGGTCATGGCGTCAAATTCCTTTCAGAACCGTTCCAGCTGCCTCCCCCGCAGCGACTACAGACTGGCACTGGTATGAGCTTAAGCGAGGACAATGCAGATGGAGAGGGTAAACCAACATTGCGTTGTGAGCTTCCCGTGGAGCAGCCCGACCTGCTCGAAGATCCAACGCCACCGACTGAAGAAGAAGAGTGATCTTAGGTTAGCTGACTACTCTGTCGGATCACCAGTTCGCCCACTGCACATGTAGAGCTCGTTTCGAGATGTGGCCCAAAGCTCAGGCATGTCTTCGTAGCGACGTCCACAACCAGACTTCAATTTCACCTGTTGCACAAGCGTCGAGCGCTTCTCTGATCTTTGGGCGTTTTGCACCTCTACTGACGCCACACAACGTCCACTTCGTAGGTCGTAGCTGTTCACAGCTAGTGGATGTTGTGCATCGCCACCAGAGACCACAACAGACTCGTAGCTGTCGATATCACACCGTAAACTTGGCAGGTAGCGCTTAGTCGCGCCTGGCATGAACTCCACCACCGGCTTAAATGTACGGAGATCTACCAGGCGTAATTTACCGGTTGATCTCTGCACCACCGCCCTACGACAGTCGTTCAGCACGTGGATGTCGAGAATGGAGCCTGCAGGTTGAGATGCTGTAGCCTCTGCTTCCCATTCGAAAACACGACGAGGAGTACGAAGGTCCCAGCCCCACAAACCACCGCTCTTCGTCCCATTCAACACGACTTGGCCCTATGCATTGTACAAATGTTGGTTATTGAGTTTACGACGATAACAAGTTGTCTAGTGCGATGCAGAACGAACCGTGCTAAAGAAGCTCTGAGCATGTACGTCACTAGTAAGAAGCCCAGTTGGCGCACGCTGGATACCACCGGATTGTGCTACCGCATCCACGTAGGCAGCATTTGACGATCTAAACATGCGGGATCCAGTAAGATCAGAAACTCAGAAACTACACACGTGCAGTATAGCGTGAAATACGTACCCGCCACACCCAACGCTAAACTTGCTGGTCTCAGTTGGATTCCTAGAAGAAGAAAAATACCAAACAAATGCCTAGTAAGACGTAGCTTTTACCAGGACAAGTAAGCTACTTATCGCTCTTGCAACAAACCATTTAGCTGTCCATGGATCAACAAATTTCATTCGCTAGTGACACAGCGCAAACAGGATCAGGAAAAAAAAAATCAACATTCGTTGACTACAGATACGCAAACCTTGAATATACATGTACAGTTGCTTACCTTCATACGTGCCGTTGACACCAACGCAACTCCCCTGGTATCTTGATCGCCAACGCGCAAAAAGCACACGCTTCCTGATGTCTGCGAGTTGTTTCTCTGACCAGATCCGAGGTGACACACCAGCAAATCGAGCTCCTGGACGGGTCGCCACTGCAGCGACGTTATAACTCCGTGAATATCAAAATCACAGATGGGATGCGCGTGTTGCGAAGGTGAGGCCGAGCCAGCTTCAGGTGGCAGTCTCTGTAGCCCCAATATATCCAACCTTCCGCTGCTGGCTATGGTGCATCATCAAACAAACAACAGTTAGTTGAAACGACTCATTCCCTACCACAAAATCCTTATACACACCACCAATTGCCCCGAGATTGCTGGCTCGTGGATGCAACGCCAGCGCTGTGAGTCGCCCATTGTTGTCCACGTTCTGGGATTCGACCACTTGCGAAGACTTGTCAAACAGAACACAACAACAATGATACCTTATTGTCAGATTGGGCTTAGAACTCTTTGAAAATAATAATAATATCCATCATACCAGGAACCCGGACAGCAATTGGGGCATCAACTCTCGGCGGTCTCGACTGCGGGCGCTCCACGCGAAGTCACTTTGTCGTTGGCTCAGGTAGGCCACCCAATTGTGACCACGGTATCCATACCCAATACGACGAGTTTTGACTTTATTTTCGGGGTTTTGCACTGCAATTTGTTGTTCCTGCCGTTGCAGCTCCAGTTGCTCACGTTGACGGCGCTCAGACGCTGGAGAAGAGCGGAAGTAGCGGCGCGTGGTCTCGTCAAAATAGAAACCTGGTAGTGCAGCTGCTGGGGCGGGAGCAGCTTGACTTTCGGCGTGGTTTTCAGCCGCTTGGTTGCGAGCATTGGCACGTTGAGCTTCGAGAGCTTCCAGAAACCTGCAACGAGCTGCTTCTTCGTCCTGCGGCGGTGCTACACGCCGCTTCTTGCGACGTCCATGGCCTGCCGCCATGATGGCTCACTTGTAATTTAATTTTACAGTTATAATAAATAGCTGATCAGATTAAAGTTTAAACGGTCTATTGTAAAAATGTATTTACCAGCGCAATAATGAGCTGATTAGATTAAACTTTAGGACATCTATTGTATAACTGTATTCAGCAGCGCAATAATGTTCCCTGAATTTTTTTGTCAGTCATTTGAATTTCCGCAAACCCAGTAAATTGACTAAATCTGAGCTGTTTCAATACAAATGTTCTGGTGAAAAACCCCAGTGGTCATTTTAGATGACCTCTGGGTTTTTGAAGTGTAACTTTAGATCCCTTTTAACTCTGATAGTCCGAGGGAACCAGACCGTATAAATAAACTGTTTTTCGTGGGAGGTACAAATCTGATTTTTGCTAACATTGTTATCTACGAAAAAGTCTAAGCAAACCATTCATAATGTAGGTTCTACATGTACCAGATGTAGTTCCTCTTTTTCATGTAGTAGTTCGGTGTCTCCGTTCTGGGCCTGCACAGTCCAGGAATAGCTACAGCACAGCTGCCAGCTAGCGTTTAGGAGCAATGGCAACAAGTAATCCAAATCGATGGCTGCACAATTGTGGCTGGGCTCACGAAGTTCGTAGTTCAATTGAGAGTGACATTAAAATTCATGGACCATCCAGACTATCCCATTCACGATATCGCTAAGCAAGGTTACTACAGCTACCTGTACATGTACAGACAGAGCGGCAATCGAAGTATGGCATTATCAGCAGCTGGATGTCGATACCGCCTGTACCAGATGTGCCACTTTTTCCAAAGTAATCATCGCCGGCTCAGCTAATCGAGTACCTGAATTCATCATGTATTACACGTGACCCCTTGGTGAGATAATCGCTGGAGTTGACCGATTGCTCCCTTATCTTCGCCCACCGCCATGTCGTCACAAGTGGCACAAACTTTGTGTTGCCCCGTCAATCCGGTTAAATTTGCTCGAATCGATTCCAGCAGCTCATTCTCCAATTTCCTCCCGACCGACAATCAAGATGGCGGAACTACCAACCACTCGCAAGAAGCTCGGCTACGACTCAGGTGCAGCTCTGATGGCTGAAGGTCGACAAGTTTAGCACGAACATATCGCCGAAAAAATCGAGAAGGCAATTGGCCATGCCGTACTGCAAATGGACGTGCGGTTCAGCAATTTGTCTGTGACCGCGGACATTGTCGTGGTGGACGACTCCAGTTCCAAGTACGAGCTGCCGACTATCCCCAATACCTTGAAGAAGGCCTTCGTGGGACCCAAGAAACGCGTCGTCCGCAAGAAAATTATGAAGGAGATTACCAGTGTCTTCGCGCCTGGCAAGATCACGCTTCTGCTGGGCCAACCTGGATCGGGCAAGTCGTCTCTATTGAAAATGCTGAGTGGAAGGTTCCCGATCGAGAAGAACATCACAGTGGAGGGCGACATCACCTTCAACAACGTGCAGCGCGAGCAAATCATCAATCGTCTACCACAATTTGTGGCGTACGTGCACCAACGCGACAAACACTTTCCGACACTGACCGTGAAGGAGACACTGGAGTTCGCTCATGAATTCTGCGGAAATACTCTGCCCAAACGCGAAACGGATACGCTGGCGCACGGTTCGGCCCAGGAAAATCAAGAAGCACTTGCAGCTGCTAAGGCCGTGTTCGCGCATTGTCCGGATATTATCCTTCAGCAGCTCGGACTGCAGAACTGCCAAAACACTATCGTCGGTGACGCCATGACTCGAGGAATTTCTGGAAGTGAACGCAAACGTGTCACGACCGGCGAGATGGAGTTCGGCAAGAAGTATGTGGCGCTCATGGACGAGATCAGCACGGGTCTGGATAGCGCAGCGACGTACGATATCATCAACACGCAGCGCAGCATCGCACACAAGTTGCACAAGAATGTTGTGATTGACCTGCTCCAGCCATCCCCGGAGGTGTTTTCGTTGTTCGACGACGTGATGAACTTGAACGAGGGTCAGCTCATGTATCATGGCCGTGCAGTCAAGCGGGGAGCTACTTCGAAGGCTTGGACTTCTCGTGCCCTCCCGGACTTGATATTGCCGACTATCTGCTGGATTTGGGAACATCGGAGCAGTACCGCTACCAGGTTCACCATCCGATCAATCATCCTCGAAGTGCAAGCGAGTATGCGGAGGCTTTCCGCGCGTCACCTATTTATCAGGAAATGCTTCGCGCCTTGGAAACTCCACACGACCAAGAGCTGCTGCGATGCGCGGAAGAAAACATGAGTTCGATGCCCATGTTCAGTCAATCTTTCGTTGACAGTACCATGACTTTGCTCAGACGCCAGTTCATGGTCACGTATCGGAACAAGCCGTTCATCTTCGGAAGAATTCTCATGATCACCGTCATTGGGTTGTTGTACTGCACCATTTTCTACGACTTCGATCCCACTCAGGTCTCGGTGGTGTTAAGAGTCGTCTTCTCCTCTGTCATGTTCGTGTCCATGGGCTAGTCGTCTCAAATTGCAACCTACATGGCTGACCGTGAGATCTTCTACAAGCAGCGTGGGGCCAATTTCTTCCGCACGGGGTCGTACGTGCTGGCCACGTCGGCCAGTCAAATTCCGCTGGTAGTAGCCGAGACGATCATCTTTGGAGCTCTCGTCTACTGGCTGCGCGGGTTTGAAGCAAAAGTAGCCGAGTTCCTCATCTTTGAGACTGTGCTCTTCTTCACGAACCTGGCCATGGGAATGTGGTTCTTCTTCCTGTGCTCAGTTGGCCCCAACGCGAATATCGTCACTCCACTAGGCATGTGCTCCATCCTCGTCTTCGTCATTTTTGCGGGCTTTATCGTGACAACAGACCAAATTCCTGACTATTTGATCTGGGCGCACTGGATCAGCCCTATGAGCTGGAGCGCCAAGGCGCTCTCGATCAATCAGTACCGCTCGAGTAGCATGGATGTGTGCGTCTACGACGGCATCGGTTACTGCGCGGACTATGGGATGACGATGGGCAAGTACTACTTGGACTTGTTTGGGCTCGACACGGAGAAATCGTGGATCGTGTACGGAATCATCTACTCGGCTGCGATCTACGTGGTCTTCATGTTCATGTCATTCCTTGGGCTCGAATACCTCCGCTACGAAACTCCTGAGAACGTGGACGTGTCCGAGAAGACCATCGAAGACGAATCGTACACGATGATGGAGACGTCCACGAACAAAAGATCGACGAATCCGACCGATGATTGTGTCGTGAACCTACACGCTGACACCCACGAACAGAACTTTGTCACAGTGACTGTTGCTTTCCAAGACCTGCACTACTTTGTGCCGAACCCCAAGAACCCGAAAGAGCAGCTGGAACTTCTCAAGGTCATCAATGGTTTTGCTGTCCCTGGGTCGATCACTGCGTTGATGGGTTCCTCGGGCGCTGGCAAGACGACACTTATGGATGTGATCGCTGGTCGTAAGACTGGTGGCAAGATCACGGGCAAGATCCTGCTGAACGGCTATGAGGCCAATGACCTCGCTATCCGTCGCTGCACGGGCTACTGCGAGCAGATGGACGTGCCATCGGAGGCGGCTACCATTCGTGAAGCACTGACATTCAGCTCATTCCTGCGTCAAAACGCCTCGATCCCGGACACGAAGAAGTACGACTCCGTGAACGAGTGCATTGAGCTGCTCGGCTTGGAGGACATTGCCGACCAGATCATCCGCGGCAGGTCCGTGGAGCAGTTGAAGCGTTTGGCGATCGGCGTGGAGCTTGCAGCTCAACCAAGTGTGATTTTCCTGGACGAGCCGACGAGTGGTCTGGATGCGCGTTCGGCAAAGTTGATCATGGACGGTGTTCGTAAGGTTGCTGACTCGGGTCGTACGATCATTTGCACGATCCATCAGCCGTCCGCTGAGGTATTCTTCCTGTTTGACAGCCTCCTGTTGTTGAAGCGTGGAGGTGAGACGGTGTTCTACTGTGATCTGGGCGCGGACTGCTGCAACTTGATCGACTACTTCGAGAGTATCCCGGGAGTGGCTTCGCTTCCACTGGGCTACAACCCTGCGACGTGGATGCTCGAGTGCATTGGTGCCAGCGTGGGCACTTCGGCTGCTGACAGCATGGATTTCGTGAGCTACTTCAATAGCAGTCCGCTCAGCAAGGCACTGCACAATAACCTCGCCAAAGAAGGCACCACAACTCCTTCCTCGGATCTGCCAGAAATGGTCTTTGCTGAGAAACGCGCAGCCAATTCAGCAACACAGATGAAGTTCGTGGTGACCCGCTTCTTCCAAATGTACTGGCGCACTCCGAGCTACAGTCTCACTCGAATGTTTCTCGCCATATTCCTCGCACTGGTCTTCGGTCTCGTGTTTGTTGATGCTGACTATGCATCCTACACTGGTCTCAACTCGGGTGTCGGTATGGTCTATATGGCTGCACTCTTCCAAGCCATGATGACTTTCCAGAGCATTCTGCCTCTCGCCTGCGCCGAGCGAGCCTCTTTCTACCGTTAGCGTGCTGCGCAGACGTACAACGCGCGGTGGTAATTTGTGGGGTCGACGCTAGCTGAAATCCCCTACTGCTTTTGCAGCGGGTTCCTGTTCACGGTTGTGTTCTACCCCATGGTTGGCTTCACGGACGTCTGGACTGGAGTGGTGTTCTGGCTGGCGGTCTCCCTTTTGGTTCTCATGCAAGTCTACTTGGGAATGATGTTTGCGTACGCGATGCCTTCGGAAGAAGTGGCGTCAATCATCGGTCTGCTCTTCAACACAGTGCTCATGATGTTCATGGGTTACAGTCCGCCGGCCTACTCCATCCCGTCGGGCTACACGTGGATGTACAGGATCTCTCCGTTGCAATTCCCTCTCTCCATCATGGAGACCCTGGTGTTTGCGGACTGCGACGAGCTGCCGACTTGGAACGAGACCACCCAGTCGTACGAGAACATTGGATCAAAGATCGGGTGCCAACCGTTGGCGGATTCTCCGGTGACCGTGGGCCACATCACTGTCAAGGAGTACACGGAACAGTACTTAGGCTTCGAGCATGAGTCGATCACCCACTTCCTCTTCATCGTGATCGGCTGCATCATTCGCTTCCGCGTCTTCGGGCTCATCGCTCTGCGCTACATCAACCACCAGAAGCGGTAGATCAATGGGGGGAGCTGCACATATGATACATTTTTCACACCATCAATGAACATACATATTTCATACGTACACCGTAGTTCTTGGATCCTTGCAGGATGTATTTACGCTGTTTCCGGGTGTTGTAGTGCCTGGTCCAGCAGCATATGCTCCACTGTCTCGCTAAGCGCCATGACCTTTGAGGACAGAGCGCTCACCCAGAAATCAATCACTGCACCGGTCTTGCCATCTTCTTTCAGTTTTGGATCCAAGAAATGGGGTGTGAGCACGTAGTACGTCGATATACGAGTCGAAAAACCATCGTTCCCACCCGCAGAAGCAGTAACTTCAGGTTGAACCAGTACGTACGTTTGCTCTAGAATGTAGACACCACTGACACGCTCGTTCTCGAATCCAAACGGTTCAACATAAGCGTCAAACACGAACAAGACGCGACCCTTTTCAACGTGCCGCTGCGTGATCTGCTGTGCATACGCAGTCGCAGAGGTATTGGTCGTCACGTCGCTCATCTCGAGTCCAAAATGCTCAATAATCTCGTCTTTTGTGGTATCTCGAACTCCTTGCCCTCTGTAATTTTGCCAATTTTCCCACCACGCATCGCTAGTAGAACGTAAATCAAACGGTATGGTCCTCCGGTCGAAAAACTTCCTCTCAGTGTATTTCAGTTGCCCGTCTCCATCCAGCAGTGCGCTATGAGTCACAGCATCCATCGGAACGAGGCGATTGGAGTCGAAAAAGCTGTCTACCTTGCGATAGCAGACCTTCACTCCCACTGCAAGTTCCTTGAAAATCAGTGCAGTCATGCGTTCAATGTAACCTGCAGGTATGTCTGTGCGTCTTGTGTGTTTCCTAGCTCCCGCTCCCGCTTCTGCGTCCTTCAGTGCTCGTCGACTGTAGAGCAGTTTCTGCAAACTCTTGACGAGCTGCTTCTCCTTGTGAACCTGCTGCTTCAGACGGAGATTCTCCCGTCCAGCCTTCAGTCGACGAACAAGTTACCGAGTGCAGATCTCCTGCCACACAGGAGGCAGGTCACTCACCTCCAGGTTCGGACTCGGATAGTCACGTCTTGGGTTCGGCCGTTTGTTCTGAAAAGTCTGCAGTTGATTGAGAGTGAACTGGAGCTCGGCCACCTGCTCGTTCAGCTCAATCAATTGGAGACGACACTCGTCCCGCACTTTGTTCGGGTTCCTTTTCATAGTTTTATTCTTGTTTTTCTTGTTTTTCTTAGTCTCGTGCTGGACGGTTGCAGTAGCAGTCGCGTTCTCGAGATTCGTTGTGCCACAATTGGCGAACGTGTCAAAGTCTGCGATACTTGTATCATTGTCCAGAAACCCCCAGTGCAACTCGAGCCCTTGGTCCTCAATTGGAGGCAGTAAATGGGTCGGCGACAGCTCGTTTGAAGCGACAGGAGGCGCGTCCAGCAAGGCCAGCACTTCCTCCAACTCGGACGCCATCTCTCGATTAGCTTACGTAAGCAATTCAGTACATGTACCAGCAAGTTTCTGATTAAATTCTGATAAATTCTGATATGTTGTTTTTACGATTTCGCTTTCGTGTGCCAAATTAAAATGAGAGTGGGTATTCTCTCATTTTAATTTGGCACATGAAAGCGAAATCGTAAAAACAAAAACGCGCCCAACTCCATTGTCGTCATCTCGTAAACCTATCCCTGTTGTATCCGTATTTGGTATAGCGTATACATGTATACGAGAGTACTTGTCCATTCATTTAGAAATTTGTGGCCGGGGTGGATCGAGAAGCGCAGCGCTCTAGCCCACCGAGGAAACGGTGACCGCTAGGCGTGACGAGCGAGGCAGATAACGTCGGCATTGTCCCTGAAACGCTAGGCGATGAAGAGCGGACAGCACAAACAGATGCTTCAAGCGATGCCCCTCCTNCACTAACAACTATTTGTACTTGGATACTTGTGTCTTCTGCTTAGCGAACCAATTACAAGGTTATTGATCGGAATCGAATGATCGTGGCCTACCCAGCATTTAGGTCTCCACTGGTACCAGAAAAGAGAGAGTACGGCGGCAAGAAGTTTGGGTTCACTAAAGCAGGGAAGTACAAGCCATGGCGTAAACTGGATTTGGGTAGTAATTGGTTTAGTTGGGCCCAGTTGGGCATCGGTTGGGTATCAGTTGGGTATCAGTTGGGTATCAGTTGGGCAACGCTTGGGTTGGTATTTAATCTTGTCATTGTTTTGTGTCTCTGCTCGTAGATCAATGCGTTCGTTCAAGTAGTGAACGTTTCTGGTCGTGATGACCATAACTAGCGGTGCGGTTGTAGTCTATGGTTCTATCCTACGCGAGGAACGTCCAAGACGACTGTGGCGCCGAGCCCCGACGACATTTGGATAGAAATATGTTGTAACGCGCGCTGCCGATACACCCGTATGTGCTTGTCAATACAGTGAGTTCACACTCGTATGATGCCGTTTTTTTATTGTTTCCTATGCTTCACGAGCTGATACGAAGTGCATTGTAAGTGTTTGCTCTCTGATTCGAATATGCGTCGCAATAGTTCGCAGTTGTTCTCCTCGAGCTGACCATCTCAAAAGTTGAAGTTAGAACAGCCTAAGACGCATCAACATCTTAACCTCAATATCAGCGCACTAGGTCCTAGTACAGTGCCGGAGAACCGCGAGTTGCATTGCGGCTATACGTAAGGGGGCTGTATAGTTTGACTGACTGACTTCTTGGTGTTGGGCTCAGTTGGGCTTAGATGGGAACACCTGGGTTCAAGTTGGGCAACGTATGTCGTAGTTTGGCATAGTTGGGCACAATTGCCTCGTTTCATTTTTCCAGTTGGGCGCAGCAACACGTGCCAATTATTTTTATATGTCACAGTGCCATTAAATGTAAATTTTACATCACCGGTATTAGGGAGGGGGGGAGGGGAGTCGAACTTGGCAAAAACAGTGCTACTTATTTTTTGTGCTTGCTTATGTTCATTTGTTGGAAATTTTCTGTACATTTATGAAACATGCCGAACGGAGCGCGGGCTCTTAGCGCAAATTTAAGCAGAGCAAAGTATTGGGGAAACCTGTTGTGTGGTACACATAGGGTCCTCTATAAGTATGTAAATTGTAAAAAACCGCTGGCACCTGCATCTGGCTAAAATTAGTATTAGCCTATCGGTTGTGTGGAAAAGCCGGACACGATGCAGCCAGTCCACTAAAAAGTGGGTGCGGTACCCCATAGTTAAGAAATCGAAAGTGGAGCTACGATTATACTGGGATAGCAGTGGCATGGAAGGGTGCTGCTGGACAGACCAAATCAGGTTAATTCGAGCCAGTAACTGATGCCGGTAACTGAAGCGGGTTAGCTGAAATAGTTGTTGATCTGCATTGGGTCTACTTGCGTGACAGCAAGTTTCAGTCTCTCTGTGTCGTCGATCTACAAGGATGAGGGCTCCTATGTAGCGTCGTTGCGCCCTGCCTATCANTCCACTGAATGCTGTGGGTGCCACGCTATGGGTGTTCCACTTCGCTGTTGAGTGGTTTTCTAGTTCATCAATATATTTCTCTTTCTCTCTCTCTCTCTCTCTCTCTCTGGATCTCCCACTTCTAACAACAATATATTTTCCGTGGGTTTGCTATCCCAGCCTACGCATAGCCCTAGAGAGGTCCTGCGACTGCGCCCACTCAACAGCGTAGTGGAACACCCATAGCATGGCACCCACAGCATTTTATATATATGATATCTGAAGTGGAGTTACGCTTATATATCGGATAAGCAGCTGATTGCAAACCTCAAGTTGCTGAGCTTCGAATCCCTCCGATTCTCTCCGAGGCACGCTTTGCTCTCCATCGTCCACGAGTTCCCAACGTGCCGTGCCGTGACACCCGCCAAGCATGCTTTACCCCAGTAGTTACGTGTATGTTCGTCGTAGGCGTGTCCTCATTTTATGTTCCTACAGACTCTCTCCGCCAAAGCTGCCGTGGCATCTTCGCTGGTGAATATGCACTACACGTTCGGGGAACCCCCTCCTCTAACTAAGTGCGAAACAGAAGTGAGCACAAGTGACTCCCTACGTCATTTTTGGCTTATCTTGGCGGCATTTGTTTTGCTCATAATTTGGTCTCTTCCTCCTGCTCATTATTTGGAAGACATTGCAAAAAAACACGCTCATTTGTCGAACTTGTTTGAGAGATAAGCGCTCACTTTGAAGTGAAAGTTCGAGTTACCTCGTTCCCATCACTTTTTCCCTTCCCTTCATTTGATTCCTTCATTTACGGATTCATGCATACGAACTCACAAGCAAAATGAGTTTGCCTGACGAGACTGCAACTCATCGACCGCTGAATTGCTAGAACAAGACGAGGCAACAATTGCAAACGGGCTGGCACTTGAGTAGGAGGACGATGGATGTGACGGTGATGATGATGAAGAAGAAGAGGAAGCCGTGGGTGCAACACGGAATGCTCACTTGTTTTTCGATAGCCATCGAGTTATAGTGACCTGGATGGAGGTAACGGAGAACTTCCAGGCAATCCACGACACCTGTGACCAGAGGGAGGTTGGGGGAAAGCCCAAGATCAGTAAGATGGGCGTATTCAAAGCCTTAGCAAGGCACCTCAGCGGCAATTTCACGAATGCTGCAGTACGACGTCTGACCAGCCGAAACATGCAGCAGAGGTGGAGAACGTACACGCGACGCTTCAAAAAGACATTCCGAGCGAGCCTCACTCAAACGGGACTAGGCCTTACCAAGCGAGAACGGAATGCTCATCCCTGAGGAATTGGACGCACTTCAGCCGAGTGAAGGTCCTCTTCGATGAGAAGGCAAACGTTACCCCGTTTGCAACGGTGGAGCTTGGCTTGCCTGTATCACCTACCCGATCAAGTGACAGTGATGGCAGCTCGGACAGGGACGATGAAATGGAGGGCGGCAATCGTGATTATTGGAGCAACGAAGAGCTCACCTTTGTGTCTGCCGCACAGTCGCAAATGATATCGTAGCTTCCTGCAACAGTGTCAACCCAGCTAACAAGCTCCCTGGATTCATCGGTACAGGTGATGTCGTTAACCCCGCCAGACCCACCGTTCTCTGCGACACCTTTAAGGTCTGCCGCCCCTTCCCAGCGTAACACGACCTGATGACGACAACGCAGCTTGAACACTACGAAGCTCGTCAGCAATCAGAGTCAACAGCCAAATCAACGCCAAAATCAACGAAGCGTTCTGCTCCACCATCCCCAAAATCCGAACACTCAACTCTACAGCAATAAGTCAAGCATCACAAGTCGTCTGATGGTAAGTACAACAAGAAATCTGGGCCGACGAATGCACGTAACAACTCGCATCAATCTTTCAACAGCATACGCACGAAATAAAGAAGCGAAGATCGAGTATCTTAAGCGCCAGTTGGATGAGACGAAATGACCCTTACATATTGTGTAGAGATAACGGGCTTCAAACAAAGGTCACTGATATTCGTACCTAACTGAATCGGGGAGAAATCGCATTTTTACCCTCAGCTACAAAAACAGTGCGTGGTGTAGTCGGAGAGCGGATGACCGAGTCTCAAGCAGAGCACGAGAGGAACTGCGTGGACGAAGACGTTGCTAGTGATCTTGCATATGGTAGTGCGAACGCGGAGTGGGTTACTGAGTCGGTGGTGAGCCTCTCGAGTGATGATGCAGGACGTGCTCATGTTTCCTGGTGGACGCTGATGTACGAGATCGTGTAGCTGCCTTGAGTATGTTGTCATCCAAGCTGGACTGCGCTGCTCCTTCTATCCATCTCTCGAATGCCTACAGCTGAGCTGGGCATGAGGGAACGGGGAACTTAATGTGGTAAGCACCTGGAAGCAGAGCGACGAATGAGGTTAATGTACGTATGGGTTATTTTGAATAGTTGATGAATATTGGGCACATTTTGACTTACAGTACTCATGGAGCTAAAATTAAAATAGGGTTTATAACTTCAATAGAAGACCGGTCACAGAGCTCATTTTTTTCTCTATTTAACAGAAAAATAAGGACGAAAACAGATAAAACAAGGGTACTAGTGGATTTAGCATCCAAACCTTACCAAAGTTTACCATTAACATGCTTTTATTTTTTATTTATTTTTTGTTTTGAAGGAGAGGTGTTTTCTAATAGAGCATATTTTGGGACGTTTGATGCGTCCAGCATCTCAAAATACAGAGGTGACGTGTAGAATTTCATTGGTGTGTCCAAATCCACTTCGTACTTAGCTTGTAAGGGTCACTTCGTTTCACGCGGACTCACATAGTGATGAAAACAGTGTAAAAAAGTCGCCAGAGACAGTAGGAGTAAAACACACAAGAGGACAGACACTGGAAGCAGTGGGAGCTAAGCGCAGATCTCGCAGAAATGAGACATCATAAGAGGCGGCTCCACAACGGTCACAACATACCCGTAAAAGTCCGGTGCGGTATTCTGACTCTAACTTTTCCAAACGCACATAGATAAGACGATTGCAGTAGATAATATCGTCAGCAGAATCTCAGTTCTCAAAAGTCTCAGGGGCGCCCTAAGCGGGCCTAATAAGAAACAGTTGCAGCAACGTGGAAGCTCACACGCCTGTCACCTGGTCAAAAGGACATACCATACCACTGGGTACTAGTAGTCAAGTACAATGTAGACGGTACCATAGAGCGTTTTAAGACACGACTAGTTGCACAAGGAATCACTAAGCGTTTGGGATTAACTGCAACGAAGTATATGCGCCAGTTGCTCGGTTTGAGTCTCTTCGACTCGTGCTGACAATAGGAACTATCCTGGATTGTCATATTCACCAGCTGGATGTTCACACGGCCTTTCTTAACTGGTCGATGGACGGTGAACAGAAGGTGTACATGTACCAACCACCACGATAAAATCTCATAGACCATGAAGGGCCAGTCTGTGAGCTCAAAAAGCGCATTTATGGGCTAAAGCAAGCTCCCAAAATATGGTACAGAGTACTGCACCAAAATTTCACGGACCTTGGTTTTGGCCGATGCAATAAGGAATACTGCATCTATGTCGAAAACGTGGGAGAGAAATGGATAATTGTAGTTGTCTATGTTGGTGACCTTACGATCATGTCTCCATGGTAAACCAGCTAAAGGCGGATCTTTCTAGATAAAAGACCTGGGAGACATCCGTTATATCCTAAAGTGGAAGTACGCTGAAACCAGGAGGTAAAGGAAAAGAATCTGGCAATCTCACAGCACAACTATATCAACGAACTATTGAAGAAGGTCAACATGGAAAGGGTGCGCCTGTGTCTACTCCACATCTTAGAGGAGAAGAACTAGAGGATGAAACAGAGATGTCAGCTCAGCAAATAGCAGCCCAAAAGTTTCATTTTCGAAGGCTTGGTGGATCACTGCAATAGCTTGTGAGATGTACTAGATCGGATATTGCAAATTCAGTAAGAGAACTGAGTAAATTGCTGTCGTGTTACAACGAGACATACTGGCATGCAACAAGGTAAGTTCTGAAAAGGTCGTCAATATACGGTCTCCTTCTTGATGGGAATTCGAGAACGATGGCGTATGTTATGGAGGTCTACGACTTCAGGAAGACCACGAAGAGGGTTGACAATGTTGTAGGAGACTAGTGTTGATTAGGTGGTAAAAGTGAGAATGAGAAACTTGGAGCAGGGGCTCCGTACTAACATGCACAAGGGATATCCCCTTGGTGTCTCCTCTGCGGTAGAAGTAGAGAGTAGTGGCTGCCGTATGTATCTGGCACGCTGTGCTGGACATACTGGTGCCTGTCCTTCGTCCGGACTCGAATGAGCATTCGCGATAAAACATCTCAGTCGACGTAGGGCTGCATGGAGCTGCCGTTGTCTCCATCGCCGGACGGTGCTGGCGCGAATTAGGTTTGCAACAGTATGAAGTGTAAACAGACGCAAGCTTCGGGTGTCAACCCAAACAACGTAAGTCAGTTACAGGGTATGTAATCGCCATGGCTGGTACCAGTATACCGTGGTGCAGCCGCAAACAAGGATCAGTATCTCTTTCTACTGCAGGGGAGAACTCATTGCACCCAACACAGAAGCAAATTAAAAAAAAGCGAGTTGATTTGGTATCTATTGAGAGAGATGGAATTTCTACAAGAGAAACCAGTGCAAGTTTGGTGTGGCACCAAGGCAGCCATCACCACGGTAAAGAACGATGAAAACCACAAAGCTACTAAACAAATCAAGATTCGCTATTTGTTTACAAGAGCCCTCGAGGAAGAGGGGCGGCTAGAAATTCAGTACTGCGCGACAAGCGCGATGGCAGCAGACATATTGACAAAATCCCTACCAGCAGGACAGTTCATAAAGTTAAGCGAACTGATAGGCGTCCAAGACCTTAAGGCTTCGGACGGCACTTAGTGGGGGTGTTGAGCCCGGTGTCCGAGCTAGCACCAGGGGGATGTGTCAGTTCGGTATGGGACCGACAGACGATCCAGAGGATGGGCTTGGCAGTACCGGGCGAGACATATTAAAATAAATAGTACGAGATTTTATTGTACGTAAAGAAGTGTCTATGTGTTCAACGGTACTAAACATATATGACTGGTATAGGATCCAATAGAGATTGGATCCTGCCTCCTCTCTGACCGAGGCAAATATTAGTGGGATGAGAAAACGAAGCAAGCGAACAGGAAGCGAGGGCGAGCTCCTCGCTTCCTCTTTACTTCGGACTGAGCACAGCGGATAGATATCAATTAGGCAGAGGAATAAAAGATCAATTGAGTTAAATCTAAGCCATTTTTTACTTTAACAACAACCGCTACAGTAAAAAGTGTAATGAAGTGCGTACTGCACACCGATACTCCAGCAGAATGAGGCCAAATCCAGCAGAATTTGAGTTCCGGCGGAATGGCCGATCCGCTGGCGTGTACCGCACGCCATTCCAGCAGAATTCATCCGCCCGAATTCGGCCAGGCAGCGAATCGATCCAGCGGATTGGAGAAAGCAAACCTTTTCAAGAACATATTGTACGAAGTGAAACAAATCGACTCAAACTGTATTAGTTAGACAACAACCTCTCCGTCTTTGCCAGCGAGATACATATTGTAGTCGTGCCAAATATCCGCGGCAATCTTGTCGCGAAGCTGTTTCATCGATGCATCGTCTGCATCGTTTGCGATTATGTCTTCTTCCGCATCTTCGTTGTCATCTCAGTCTCTTAGCCGAGAAGGTAGGAGTTCTTCGTCGGCAAAATCATCATTGTTGACGTAGGAAGTTGTAGATTGCAAACGCGGCTTGCACAAGCCCCACTTGTGTGATGAATTCGTAGTTTGGCATCGCTTGGATAATAGGACATTTCTTCTTTATTGCGCCATGTTCTTTCGGTGACTTTGTGGAGTGACGAATGCCGCAGATAGTAAAGTCCTTTAATTGGCTGTGGTTTCTAACTTCCGTGACCGAATTCTTTAAAGTGGTATCTAGTTCCTCTGTAGCTAGCATCACCAAGGTAGCATTTTCCTGCAATTATAATAAAATGTCAATGGTGCGTTGACAACATAACATCCGATTCACAACCTTACCTTCTGGTATCACGAAGTTGAGCATGACAGCATTTTGGAGGACACGTCCATCGTGTGCTGACCCTTCCCAGTCTGGAGGTACGTACACAAACAGCATGGCGAAGTCACATGCGCCCAGCACATTCTGTGAACAAAATCCCTTTCGTTTTTTTTTTCTAAATCGACCACTGACTGTGGTAGGTACAGTAGCCGGGATGTGTGTTCCATCTAAAGCCCCGATGCAATTGCCAAAGTACGGTTATAATTTCTTCGATTGTCGAATTAATGGAGGAATCGATACACCAGGTAGAGAAACATAATCATTTCAGCGAGCTTTAACGGCGGCAATGCCCTGTCGAACTATCTGGGATATAGTGCTGGATCTGTGTTGCCACCGCTCGTGCGCGTCTTTATTGGTCTTTCCAGCCAAAACGTACAGGAAAATTAGCAGCCGTCCCCCGCTGCAAATCTCACTCGTCGACGGAAGCTCCTGTGTGCCTTCAAGGTCAGAAAGTAGCAATCGAAACGTCTTCAGTGATATCCGCGCAACTTGGTAAAACCGAATAGGGTTCTTGTTGTAAGCACGTTGTAGTACATCGCACCGGTTAGCTTTGAGGGCCTGCAGTCTTCCGTAGCAAAATACTTGCAGAGACACGAGCCTACCATTTGGAAAAGACTCATGACAAGGACTCCGTGTTCGACCTCGCCCTTCCCTGTCGGCGTCTTCATCGTCTTAATTCCCCATGTGTGAAAGGGCTGAAATGAAGTAATAACGAGTCGGAATTACTACCGGAGAGCCTCAAGTATACCCATCTTGTTAGTAACATTAACCAGAACCAACCATCACTAGCTGTATGCAGAACCAACGATCCAGAAACACCTGCATGTGGCCAAGTTAGAGGCACCAGTGCTCCATTATTATTGCAAAACCAACAACCAAAACCGACGACCACGCCAACAACCATGATGTTATTTACCTGGACCGACGAACTAACAACACGTCTCATCTTGGCTGTTCTTGACCAAGTTATTCGCCTTGGGGTTTCTTATGAAGGCACGTCCAAGAAACCCGTCTGGACAAAAAATGAGCGTGAATTTTACCGATACCAGGCTGGTGGTGAAACTTCGAGTCGCAAGCAGTTGCAAAGCAAATTGGCAGGGCTAAAGAAAAAGGTTAAAGCCTACCTGAGCAATGAAAAACAACAGTGGATTCAGATGGGATCCCCAAATAGGCATACCGAAGGCTCTGGAGTCTGTATGGGATTCCATTATCGAGGAACACCCTCAAGTCAAAGATTTCAGGACCCGATCCTTGAGCATGTATGACGAGCTCCACCAGATCTCTCTGACACGACCACTGGAGAGTACGCATCGCACATGTCATCCCCGAGCATCGGTTTCTGAGCCACCGATGACGCGTCTGACAAAGCGAATGCAAGCGGTATGCTCTCTCATACCACTGCCAGAGACAGTGAAGAAGAAGATTGCGAAGAGAACGGCGACATCGCAACGGATTATTCAAGCGAAGACACTCGCTATCGAATGCTCAAATGCAGCGTGTCGCTGAGGACAGCCCAGGCCTCTCGTCAACGAGCTGCCAACCGGGGCACCAACTTCAAACGCCGCAATGCCACAGGCGAGAAAATGGCAACAGTCATCTTGGAGCTTGCTGGGGCCTACAAACCCTCGGTGATGCTAGTGTCGTTCGTCAAACCCGAGAGAATAGGCAAGCTGTCACGGTCCGATGTGGCGATCAAGCTGTTGGAGGATAACTTAGCGAGCATTGTTGACGTTGCTGACTGATTTCGCTTCATCCAGTTGTTAGCCACCAACCAGAACACCGCAACAATGTACTGCAGAATGGACGACAAGTGTCAAAGCTACTTTTTTCAAGCGTTTCTGTCTGGATATACGGACTTCCTGTAACAATATGTTTGTCCGTCCACAGGGAACACATCTTCATTTCCTTTATAATTGAATATACGTTTACTTTTTGTGCCCTCAGTATTTACATCATTTCACAGTGTAGTTCAGCGGACTGTTAATCCGCAAAACGTGTACTGCAAGCCGATCCAGCAGCGTGGCCATACCAGCGTGCGGCATAACCCCAGCGGAAAGCGCAATCCGCTGTTTCATTACAGCGAATTTGCAGTACGCAGCCTTAGTCGGGACGCCTATTTACTAGGGGTGCGAAATTACCTGGTCCAGACTAGTCATGTCCGCGAAGAACGGGGTGTCGAATCCACATTAAAATGGCAGTTGATATCAATTTGCACAGGTATGATCACTGTATTGTGACCTATGACCGTACACCAGTAATTTCCTGCAGGTTTCCAGCTTTTGTTATTCTCTGCCATGCCTACAGAACACTTCTTTTCTAAAACAAATACAAGCACAAGCAGTAATACCGCAACCCCTCTCAATAACCGCATGCAGCGGCACTGGTGGAGATGTCGCTCACGTTTCGCGGATGTGTGACGTGTGTGGCAATTATAACCACCTCTTCATCTAACACCAATGATTTCGTACCCGAAAAGAGTCATATTTGGCCCATAATTGATGATAATTATCCAAAACACATCCATTATAGTCCACACAATTTGCGATTGACCTTACCGTATTAGGGGGAGTCGAACCTTAATAAAAACGTGCTTAGTGTTCGCTAGCTAATGCTTACTTTTTCTGATTTTTTCTGCTTATGCTAAACCTTTCAACCCCAAAGTCTGTATAATACAGAATTAAATATTTTTGCTGACAGGACAAGTATAATAACTTCAAACTTTAGCTACAAGAAGCAAATTCGCATATAGCAAATAACTATGGTTGTGAGCAAGATCATCTTTTCAATGTTGTGTATAGAAAACATGCATTATAAATTAGCAAGAAGGGAAATCAGCTAGTCCACCACGACGTCTAATACGACGAGGACGAACACGACGGAGACAGCGCTGCGGTGTAGCTGGAGTACTGGTCCGTGAACGGACAAGTTCACGGGCGCGACGTGACGTCAATGAGCGGCTTGATATTCGACGGCGAGAAAGCAAACGGCCGTCTTTGTTGCTGCTTTTTCTGCGGTCAGTTCGGTTATTGGTGACGTGGCGGTGACACAGACATTGAGGCCGGGCGCGACTGCAAGAGCAAACTTGTTCCAGCATTTTGGCGACCCCGTGGTGTCTCAGCTGCAGCGGTTAATTGAGCTGCGAGCAGCACACGGACGTGGGTTGATCGCCCTTGGTTTCAATTCTACTTACCAACTCTCTTGGGCAACGGACGTCATGCTCCTAGTCGTTGACATCTCCGACTCAAGCGACAACATGTATTCCATCATAAAATAAATGCTGCGTTGCTAGATAACTTCTTGTTTCATTGGAACGGAGGCAAACTCAAGACCGGCACACTAGCACGGGATGTAGCACAGCACGGCCAGTGATTTGAAGGCGCCGGACTTCGTCATACAACCACACCTGCAGACACTTCCCGGCTGTCACCACCATTTCGCTGGAATATTTCGAGTCCTCGCTGTAGACACAGTAGTCAACAGCACGCGCACGATGCTTCCCTTCTCGCCCTTGCTGGTCTCTACTGCGTGCTCGTCCACATCACTCGTAATAGTCCCAAACTTGTCGAGCTTGCCGTTGAATGCACTCTTCGACGACGTGTCGGAGATGCTTGAGGCGAGCTCCAGCAGGCGTTCGCCCTCCGTCTGACTGCCTTCGCTCTCTGGTTGGCATCAAGCTCAGCGTAGAATGCCCGGTGTTCTTCCAGCGTCGCCAGCAGCTCGTACGCGTCGTCCAAGTCACTCAACTGGTCCGTGCCGTCCGTGGCAGAGGAAGTATCGTCGTCGTTGTTGTCATCCCTGAATTGTTCTCATCGCCTTCCAGCATCTTGCATTAGCCTACTGTGCTTCAGCCCCTGCCTTCAGACTCTCCGTCTCCGGCTTGGCGCTCTGTTGCAGCACTCGGATCGTCTTCGTCGGCGGCGCCGTCCCGAAGACCGCGTTGAACTCGTCAAACACGTCGGCGAAGTCCTGCGGCAGCGCCAGTTGCAGACTCACACGGACGATGGTTTTCTTAACGATGAACATGAGCGACAAGATGAGCGCAGGCTTGGCTCGATATTTGACGGCTGCCGCCCAGCTGCTCATGACGGTGGCAATCAGCGCCATCTCGGATAAAAGTGTGATTATTCACTCTTCGTCATCATCTTCGACAAATTTCGACATCGAATGCGTTGCGCAACCTCGCGAGGCAACTAGGTTCCATTGCTCCAAGCCTCATACCATATTTGTGAACAAGTGAGGGTGTTGCCGGCTTCCAAGCATTGAACGCTGTTGCAAAGCGGGACCCTCCCGTTGAAGCTTGATGTACACGTAGGACACATGAATGTCGTTTTGGTGCTTCTGCCGCTGTTCAAAGCCGAACAGACTTTGCAAGAAACTGGCGCCGTTTCGGTTGCCTTGATAGCGATCCTCAATCTGCAATAGTTTGTAGTTGTCCGAAGCAGGTGGCCTGCTGACGAGATTTTCTGCGAGCATGTTTGATGTGAAGTCTGATCCTTGAAGATAAACAAATCCTTATGCAACTAACGCAACAACTTCGCGTGGGTCGTCATCTTGTCTCCTTGGTTCTGTGGTCGACATGGCGGTTACGAATGGATTCATCATCCAGCCGAGAAAAAAAACTGCTTATAATACTTCCGCAACGCGACCGTTTTTTGGAGCGAATAACGCTGCAAAATCTACTCTGGTCGTGTACATCGACACCTCCCATACCGGTGAGATGTTCGGTCATTACGAATGGGCAAGGACTGTCGATCGGCTTTCATCTTTCTCGGTTCGAAGAACCGACGGTGGAACCGTACTGCATCCAGTTGCCAATATGTTAACCGGTTTCGAATCCATCCAGGACAATGAAACAAGCTCAGGATGATCCATTGACTGCACGATGCGATACGTCCTCTCGAAATTGTCTTAGGCCGCTTTTGCTGCATGCACTGGATGTCATTACACCAACCCAGGCGATTCGTTCGAATAGTACCCACATGGTACAAGTCCAGCGATAGCAACTTTAGTGACAAAGCCACCGAGGAGTAGTAATTGTCAGTAATGATTATGCGATTCTCCATCGGAGCACTTTTGAGATGTTGCGCACGACGGCGGCTGGTCCGACATTCTTTTTGACCATCTTATCCTTGCCGCAGTACACCTCAACACTAGCCACGCAAACAAAAAACTGTTAGTTCGTCGGAAGCCTAGTAACAACGCAACGTTAACCCACTTACCGACCGCAGCGACTCATCAGTTTGTTATTTCAGAATCTTCTCGAGTTTTCCACTATCATTCTGACCGCCGCTCAACGTCGCATCTTCGTGGCATGGCGGTGTCCTGGTTTGTGCTGCTTCATCAGCGCGTTGTCCTGAATAACTATCGTGACATCCAATATTCCCCATTCAGACACTGCTGCACGACTTGTGGCACCTCGAAGCCACGATTTCAACTGACAGATGCTTCATCCCAACGGTTCCGTCGCGCCTGCCAGATCAACTGTCGGCAGTGCACTTCCACCCAGACCTACCACTAGCACCGTCACTGCGCCCGTCACGACATAACTATCGCTCAGTAATCCCTTCACTTCTGTCAATCGACTTCTTCGCAGCTACACCAGCACTGATGCGCCGCCGACGAAGACGATCCGAGTGCTGCAACAGAGCGCCAAGCCGGAGACGGAGAGTCTGAAGGCAGGGGCTGAAGCACAGTAGGCTAATGCAAGATGCTGGAAGGCGATGAGAACAATTCAGGGATGACAACAACGACGACGATACTTCCTCTGCCACGGACGGCACGGACCAGTTGAGTGACTTGGACGACGCGTACGAGCTGCTGGCGACGCTGGAAGAACACCGGGCATTCTACGCTGAGCTTGATGCCAACCAGAGAGCGAAGGCAGTCAGACGGAGGGCGAACGCCTGCTGGAGCTCGCCTCAAGCATCTCCGACACGTCGTCGAAGAGTGCATTCAACGGCAAGCTCGACAAGTTTGGGACTATTACGAGTGATGTGGACGAGCACGCAATAGAGACCAGCAAGGGCGAGAAGGGAAGCATCGTGCGCGTGCTGTTGACTACTGTGTCTACAGCGAGGACTCGAAATATTCCAGCGAAATGGTGGTGACAGCCGGGAAGTGTCTGCAGGTGTGGTTGTATGACGAAGTCCGGCGCACAACTGGTGACGAAAACGTCAGCTGCTATTGCTAGTGTAGACATCGAGGACGACAGCACATGTGCAGGGGATAAGCGCGATAAAGTTGAATGAGGAAATTACATGTATAGTATTGGATTCGAAATAGGGGAAGCTCAAGTTCAATATTAGGAGGCTATCGAATCATGCAGCCATGTAATTAGCGACAGAATAGTTCTTACGGAATCGTTGAGCCCGAACGTACAGGTTGATCTGGCTTTGAAGCCGAGTGTACAGCGTCGCTAAGCGTAAGCTTGCATTGATTTCCGCCATGAGGTCATGTTAGGCGCAGCCGCTTCCTGTTCTAACAAAAGACAATCATCACATGTTATCATCCACATGGCTGCCATACATAAAGTATATATAAACGTACCGAGTTCGCCTCCACATACGCATCGATTCTGGTACGGAGGCGCGCATTAGCTTCCCGCTGGAAATTCTGGCAGGGTTGCCGGTCTCAGTAAAATTGAATATTGTGGCCAGGCCCCTGTAGCTCACGGGACAGTAGCCTTCTTGTCCCGCAATAAAGCGGATTTCGTGTTCCCTCCCCTTCTCTCGACTAAGTGCGATAAGAGCACTCGAATGTGAATGTGACTCCCCTTGCTTATTTCTGGTGAGCTTTTTGGCTTACGTTTTCGGCCTGCTTATGCTTACATTTTTGTGTTCAATTTGCAAGGTTCGACTCCCCCTATTTAGTCTGGATGCGCAATTGGTGTGGGTCATTTGAATCCAGACTATTTGTGCATTCCGAAAATCGATGGCACAATTAGTCTGGTCGAGACTAATTACACTTTTTACTAATAGATCTTTGTCCGAAATTTCGAGCATAACGCGAAATCTCGTTCAAATCACCGAAGGATATTCCGCACCACCGAATGAGTAAGCACTCTACCAAATACTTCTAGAATGTTCGATTACCTAAGATTCTAGAATCGCTGAGGATCGAGTCCCGTACGCACGATCGAGTACTTAGCGACAGATTAACTACTCAACTAAATCTCCTCCATATTTCCCAATTCACTGCCTCTTACACCAATCACTATGGCACCCTCCCAAAGAAGCACCCAGCAAGATCCGATCGACTCCTACCACCTGAACGAATTGCTCAAGGCGTGTCCACCCTGGTCCAGCTGGATGTTGATCGCCAGTCTCGCCGACAAAGTGTGTCATCTGTGCGTTTGGATGAATCCGACGACGATGTGGACTCGCCGTCTCCGGTCTACCATCAATTTTTACTCGAAGACTCCCAAAACATTACGGCTCTGACAAACTTTTCTCCGGCGGAGTTTGAGCGTCTGTGGAGTGCTATTCGGACCCATGTCACCGGCAACTGGAACGTTGGCCGGGGTCGCAAGAGCACTCATCGCCCGAAGGTCGTGCTATTCATGTTCCTAGCCGTGCTGAAGCACTGTGGCAAGTGGGACGTGGTGGCGAGCGTTTTTCGTGTCAAGACCGGCACTTTTCAGAAAATGGTCCTGTCCTTCGCTGGAGTCGTGTCTCCGTTCTTGTATGATAAGTACGTGGTGTCTGCGGCAGAGAAGTTCACGAAAATCATCTCGGCCGCTTGTGCACGCTATGGGCCATGTGCTCCGACAAGTACCGTTGGGATGAGGGCAATTACGATATGCTCTTTCGAGCTTGTCTGGCGCTCACGAGCTTCCATGTTCGCATCCTCCCTCTTCGTGGTGAGGACGGCACCAACTATCACAGCTATCTAAGGCGTCTCCGTGTAGTCGGACACGATGTACTCGCCAAGAGAGCTGCCGTACAGAAGCGCTACCACGAGAAACGACGTATGCGGTTGAGGCGTATGCTCTCCGCTCAAATTGCGCGTCCGATGGGTAGAATATCGAGAGAAGAGAGCGGAACCGAGGACGAAAGCGAGGACTTCTTCGACCACGACAGCGTCGTATTCGCTTGACATGTTGTCTGCGACGGTAGCTTTTGCGGATTCGTAGTAACCCGTAGGAATCTTAGTGATGTAGGAAATGACATGCTAATACGCCAATAGCAAAGAATATCACTGAGACCACTGCGTATTTGTCGTTGTTCCCACTCTTCGGTGAAATTCTCGAAACATTGCAATAACAATCCCAAGCTTAGAAATTGGCGACAATTCGGCTGAATACGTAATAATTGGGTTTGAGCTCTACAGATTTCGCTCTCACTTCCAGTAGCTGGGTACCACTATAGATCTAGAAATGAATATTATGTATCATTTTTGACAGGCGATCTAGAAGTGCATCTGCGACGAATTGTCCTCGACGCCAAATAGCTGCTGCCTTTGCCTTTGGGCTCCATCTCGACGCTTGCCGTCGCCGTAGGCCTCGCTCATGATGGCAGGAGTGTTCTTGAGGATGCTAGAAATTGTTGTCTGCGCTGGAGCTCGCGTCGTTGCTTGTACACTACGTTATCGTTGCCCATGCAGTTAGCTCGTGTTGTGACAGCTCAGGACATGCATCGTGCTGCTTGCTGATGTCTCTCTTGATCTCAATCTACATCCATCTCCCCATTGTTTGCTGATTGAGTTCTCTGACGCGAAGCTTTGGGTGCGTTTTCGCGCCTAAATTCAAATGCGAGCTTGGACCTCTCCTTACCTTCCCAAACTAATAGAATAAATCCGACGAAGGTTATTAACTAGATCCGTTCCCGGAAGTGAGAGCGAAATCTGTATTAATAATACATGTATATTTAAATAGCGCTTTCGTGTGAAAAACCTAATCTCCTGGATCGCATAAACATATGTCCCTCGTTTTAAGGATAGGCGGTCCTTGAATGGGGACGTTCTAAATCTAACGCCCTGGTCGCTACGTTGGTGTCTAGGTAGGTATTATTAATAACACAGCCGGGCGTGCAATTCTCTACTCTTAACTTGTTTGTAAACAAAGGTTTTTGTTGCGTTTGTGGCCCACAATCATAAAACGCAAACCTAACCAATTTCAAAAACTTATGCGTGCATTATGATTTTACCAGAATCATGATGCCCGCATAAGTTTTTGATATTGATAATTTATAGTGGGCTTCGCCCCAAAGTACTTCGGAGTTCGAAATACGGCCTCTTATCCATAGTATTGTACAAGTACAGAACTTGATCTCTGTTCGCTTCACGTCTCGGCAAAAACGATGAGTCAGGCTTTCGATCCACATAGATCCAGTGATTATGTTCCAGCCGTCCAAGATTTGAAAAAATGCGTGCACAGCAATGCCATTCCAAGGCATGGATGGATAGAAATGCTCGCGTATCACGATTGCTTTCATATAAAAAGATTTGCAGAAAGTGCTGACCCGGACCTTTAGCTTTCGGCTCTCGACTTGGTGGTGCAGGTGCCCGACACGTCACAAGAGAGTAGTTTGACAACCGATCGATCCCCATGGATTCGAGAGCTCTTCTCTACTCCGCCAGCAAATCCCGTTAATGTCATCACGTCAACTGCGTTAAAAAAACCTGTAGGCTCCCGATCCACTTCCTCTTCTTCGACAGCAGACTCGCCTAGCAGTCAACGGTTGTGAAGCACAGCTTGATCGGGTGGACAACGATGACGATGGAGCTGTCCCCCCAAGACCAAGAGTACTGCCGCGACCTCACCATGCAACTTCTCGACCGAACTCTCTACGACTGCGACGAACTTGGTTTGGGGACAACACACTGGCAATCACACACTTAAACGGCAGACGATGGAAGAAACTTCAGACACACCCGGATGTTACGCTGTACGCTGATCGAAGTCCTAATGCTGCTTGGCTCCCGGTGATGAATCGCGGAGACTGGGAGCAACCGGTCGCGGTGGTGACTGTGGGCCAGCTGAATTGCTCGCTAGACGACTTGCTGCTAGCCTTATTGACTCCTACTGTGGCTACGATACGACTGCGGGGACTGCTAATGGGTCGATGCCCAGAGAAAGACCTCGAGTTGGTACCAATTGTGAGGTCCACAGAGGCATCTCCGTTCCAGTTTCTTGGGGTGGTGCGGTTTGTGAACACGCAACACTGGCCGTTGACGATGTTTGTAGGCCCTCGAGAGATGGTTATCACGCTAGCCACAGGCGAGGTGGTCACAGCGAATGGAAGACGCTTCGGCTACGAAATAATTCTGTCGGTTCCGGTGTGCCGCAACAGCTCGATGACACGCACACAAGTTTTGGAGACCCGCGTTTTCTGGGAGCAGCCTGATGGAACGGTGGGTATGTATGTACAGCAAGCTCATCGTAGACATCAGAAATCGTTTGCCGGAGTCGGTGAAGCAAGGGATGCTTTGTCGTGGAGTTATGCGCTTCTGGAAGTTCATACCTCGTTGTATTGAGACGAAAAAGTTGAGATGGTGTTTGAAGTTCAAGAAGGTTTTGATCCGCGAGCTTCAGAGTCAACCTCAAGTCATGGGAGGACCAGCTAGCTGTGGTGGGTGTGGTACCAACACGCTGAAATTTGCAGACGGGAAGCCAAAAAAGCTCGACGAGTACCGATGCTGGCTTAGCGATGTGTGGCTATGCTGGAAATCTTCTCGTCGGTTGTCTTGCCAGGTTACAGCTATGGTTAGTGAGGGGTCTAGCATATGTGAGAGGGAGTTAGCTCTTTGCCCACGCTGCATTATCTTCGCACAAAGTCAAAGTGCGGCAAATATCACACGCTCTGAGCTGTTCGATGCGTGTTAGGCGTCTCCGAATATTTTATCAACAAATTCAACGATGAATTGGTAACGAGTACAGTATTTATGTTCGTACTACACCTCGAGTTTCACCTTGGAACAATTGGAAGGTCGCTTGAGCAGTTGTTGATAAAATGCAAAGTGATTGATTAAGGNATACCGGTGTCTACCGGTATCCCGCAGCTGCTCGAGACGCCATCTTGACAACAGGAACCACTATGTGCGTTATTATCTTCCGCTCTACTCGTGTCGAGTTGAAAAAAAGCATATACCGGTACAGCATTCTGCTCATTCAGTACCGGTACATGTACTTGTTGAATCGCTTCATCTGATGGATTATTGTCGGAGCTTTCCACATCGCTCGTCAACAGAACAACGTTGGGTAGTCCTCAATACCGGTACAGTACATGTACATGTATTTAGGACTGGACAATCGTATCGTAGGAAGAAACGAGCCAACGCACAGTTCCTTCGAAACACAGCAAGCGTTTTTCCCGCTTGTGTAAGCAGCATGAAGTGCTACGTGTAGTGAACGAAGGCACGTTGCGCTTCATGTAAGGTTCAATTAAAACAGCGACTTAGTTTACAGGTACTGTACGTGCAGTTGCTGCCCCATCTCTCAAATTTCCTTCAACACGCCGTGTCGTTCCAACCGGGAATCCAAAACACGGCTGGAATCCGACCTGGATACAACTAGAGTCTTTCAGCTTCTAGCAGAAAGTGCATGTGGCGTTTCTGGTGCAAATTTGGTGGTGCCAAAGTCCGCTTCACGACCAAGCGATCAAATCGCACCAATGCTCCCCCAATCGAGTCCAATCCGTATCTACATGTACTGTAGCTCCTTGGACATTTCGCGTTTTGCATCGCGCCGAACAACGTGGCTGTTGCGTTGGCCAAGTGAATACGACGAAGACGATGGAGTTATCCCCTGAAGATTGCGAGTACTGCCAAGACCTTACGAAGCAACTGCTTGAAAAGACTCTGCACGACTGCGAGGAACTGGGCTTTGAAACGATGCACGACGCCAACCAGGCATGTCTGGACAAGAAACGCTGGAAGAATCTTCAGTCACATCCAGATGTCACTGTGTACGCCGATCGCAGCGCCAACTCTGCGTGGCTCCCAGTGATGCGTCGAGAAGACTGGGAAAACCATGTTGCGGTGACGGCTGTGGGTCGGATGGATTATTCGTTGGACGACGTACTGTTCGCTTTGATCACTCCAAACACCGCCACTCAAAGGCTACGGAGTTTTCTCATGGACCGACGCCCTGAAAAAAATTGCCAGCTCGTGCCAATCGTGACGCCCACGCAGGAAGCTCCTCTTCAATTTCTTGCGGTGACACGTTTGTGAACACACAGAACTGGCCGTTCACGATGTTCAAAAGCCCTCGAGAAATGGTCCTTGCGCTTGCAACGGGTAATGTCACCACAGCAAATGGAAAACGTTGCGCCTACGAACTGGCGCAGTCTGTTGAGCTGCGGTGCAAAGGTTCTCAACACAGTCCGATGCAACGTTCACGGGCCGTGCAGGCGCGTATTTTTTGGGAGCAATCTGATGGGTCAATTGCTGTCTACAACAAACTCATCATCGACTCGAAAAATCGTTTGTCGGATTCCATGAAGCAAGTAATGTTGTATCGAGAAGTTTTGAGTTTCTGGAAATTTGTTCCGCACAGTGTCGAAACGAAGAAGTTGTGGTGGTGTGTGAAGAACAAAAAGACATTGATCCGTGAGCTCCGGACTCAATCTCAGCCTCAAGACACAGAGGAATCGACTAGTTGTGAAGTCAAATCACTGAAGTCTCAAAGTAAACAAGCTGTGGCGAATCGGTGCGAGTTTTGTGAAACGTGGCTGTGCGGAGGATCAAAGTGCCGCATATCCTGCCAACTCAAGAAGGTTCTCAGTAGTGAAACAGGTATTCTTGAGCAGACGCTAACGCTTTGTCCGCGCTGCGCCACATTCATGCGAAGCCAGAATGCTGCCGATATTGCTCGCGCTGAGCTAGTTGAAATGGAACAGACGTCTTATGGTAGTGCTGCTTCATTTATGAAGTCGTCGACGACTCGAGAAGATGATACATTATCTTTGGCATCCTACACATCGACTGATTCGTCTTGAATACACAACCTCTTCCACGACCGCTTTTGGTATCCGCTTCGCTTCTTCTACTGTAGTATTAATATTTGTATAGCGAGCACGAGGTGCACTAGACGTTTAAAACTTTTCACGGATTGAAATTTCGCGGCAGTTCCTGCAAACCACGACGTGTGGGTTTCAGAGTTATGCTACAAACCACAGTCACGTGAGCACAAATATTCAAGTACATGCCCAGCAACGTAACAGCACAAATTCAGCGCAATTACAAAAGTCCAAGGGAAAAGGGTACGAACTCTACTTAAAAGCACAACGGAAACCAATTACCGTCAGATAGTGAGTGAGCTTGAGCCCTTGCTTCGCTCACCAACCAACCCATCAAGGTTCATCTCTATCGATTGAACCACCTATAAACAGAAATAACTCCTTCAGACACTGCTTTGCTATTGTATTTTAATAGCTCCAACTTTATTTCGTGCTATTTATCAGCAAGGCACTCACTCAATTTAAACGCCTGTAATGTTACAACCACAAATTCAAGACTGTCAGATAATACAAGCTATAATATTCAACATTCACCTACGAGTGAACCCGCGCCAACTCAATTGTCACTAGTTCCGAAGTCCTATGGCCGTGTACTTGTAAAGCATTCGTCCAAACTACCGTTGCAAATCAATAAGCTTAAAACGCTAGCGGCTATAACGCCGACAAGCCGAAACTACATGTACAGTAACGTTAGTGAAATGAGTCAGGTTCGAGACCCACAACAGTTGTGGACCTCGGCTGTCGAGGTCCAGTCAATTGCGTCGGCGTGAGAGTCTTCACATGGGATCTCATGCCATTTAACACCAAATTGAGCTTTTCTCTACTCGCGAATGCAAATCTCTTTGATGCTTTGCCGTCGAATCGAGTCAAAGCTGTTGCGTTTTGGACCTCGTTTCGCATTTCAGACCTGGTCCACTTCTTCCTTCTCCTTCACGCCACGTAACGGAGCTTTGAGTGGATGCAGTTTGGCGATAATGCTGGAACTGTCACCTGCAGACCGCGAGCATTGTCAAGATCTCACTACTCAGTTGCTCGACAGAACTCTGTTCGACTGCGAGGATCTCGGGTTGGAAACAACGATTCCAGGCTGCCACGCCCGCCTGGACAACAGACGATGGAAGAAGCTCCAGTCACACCCCAACATCACGTTGTACGCTGATCGGAATCCTACTGCCGCGTGGCTTCCAGTAATGCATCGCGGAGACTGGGAACACCCCATTGCTGTTGTAGCAGTAGGAGAGATGAAGTGTTCGGTTGATGACGTACTGCTCGCTTTGATTATACCCGACGTTGCCACTCGAAGGATGCGAAGTGTGCTTGAAGGTCGACGCCCCGAGACTAATTGCCGGCATGAACCGATAGTAAGGCCTACACCAGCCGCCCCGTTTCAGAATCTTGCAGTATCTCGATTCGTGAATACGCAGCACTGGCCGTTCAAGATGTTTGTGAGTCCTCGAGAAATGGTAGTCGCATGTGCCACGGGGGAAGTCGCTTTCGCGAACGGGAATCGCTGTGGCTACGAAATGGTTCAGTCGGTTGCTCTGCGGGATACGTATCCTTTATCCTCTTCATTGCCGCGATCACATATGATTCAAGCACGAGTCTTCTGGGAGCTCCCTGATGGGTCGGTGATCATCTACAACAAGTTCGTTATCGATGCGAAGAACCATTTACCGGGTTCCGTGAAGCAAGGAACTCTTTGCCGGGCGGTGATGGACTTTTGGAAATTCATACCACGCAGTATTGAGGTGAAGAAACTGCGATGGTGTATGAAGAACCTAAAGTCCTTGGCCCGCGAACTGCAGCGTTCGTCTCAATTGCTTGGATGCGCTGGATGCGGCATCATTACACAAAAGTCCCAAAGTGTAAACACCAGAAACTCTGAAAACCACTCTCCAGGGAAGCAGTGCGAGCTCTGTAGTATGTGGTTGTGTGGGAACTCTTATTGCCGCCCGTCTTGCCAACTCAAGATGGTTTTCAGCAGCGAAACGAAGATGTACGAGCAAAAATTGATGGTTTGTCCACGGTGCATCACTTTCGTTCGGAACCAAAGCCCTGCAGGCGTCGCCCGATCTGAACTGTTGGAGATGCAGGAGATGCGCCATGGTGGAACCATTACGTTGGCGAACTGGGAACAAGACTTGCTTTCTTCTTCATTCCCAATGTCGTATTCATTGACAGAGTATTAACTTTATATTACCCTTTTGATCGTTCCTCCATCTTCACATGTTCCCTTAAGAAACATACTTTAGATATTCTTTGGCTGAGAGGTTTGACGTTTTCCACATGACCCGGCGTATGGCGGATCACTATCCTTGAATGCACGGTGGAGTTCCTGTAAGCCACGTCGGGCAATTTCGGTAGCATTTTTCCGACGAACTATATCGGTGCAGTTAGTGCAGAGCACCACAATCTGTCGATCGACATCTAACGTAGCGCGGTCGATTCGTACGAGCTGGCGTACAGCACAGCAATGCGACTTTGAGCACAACCACGACGAGCAAAGTGTACATCGAAACGCCTGAGTGGATGTAGACGGTAACGCACCATGTACTACCGCAGTTGCGATCTCTCCGAGGCTTCTCCTTCGACATTTGAGCAGCATTGTGCCGCATATACCACACGTGAACGGATCAGCGGGGTCGCACGGCGAATATCGTGCTGACAGGTTCAACACATCTGAATGCTCGACACAATAGCAGAGTTTCTTGGCATCAGCACATCGAGGCGCCATTTTCCAAAAGTCCTGAACAGTATTCCAAAGCGAAGACTGTACGATGCTATCGGGCATGAAGCTTTTGGAGTCGACAATCATCTTGTAGTAGACGCCCACAGAGCCATCGGGGAGCTCTCGCAGCACTCGGGCTTGAATCACGTGCTTTCTAGTCGCCGAACTATTCACTGGCCATCACGACATCGACACCGACTGGCAGATTTCGTATCCTAGATGTTCACCGCATGACGTGAAGACTTCTCCTGTTGCAATCACGAGCACGTACTCGTGGGGGCGATGCAGACAACCGTTGTTGGTCACATAGCGAGTCACGCCCATAAACTGGAATGGTTCGCCTTCCGAAGGAGTGGTGATGGCCTCGACTTCGACGTCGTCCTCTACTTTCCGGTCCATCAGAACTGCACGCAACTTGAACTCAGCTGGGTCCGACGCCGTCAAATTGTACAGTGCGTCATTGAGTGAGCAACACATGCGACCCACTGCCACCACCGCGACGGGGTGATGCCAGCTACCTCCACGCATTGCAGTCACCCACGTTAGATCCGTCGTTCGCTCGGCATACATCGACACGTTCCCTTGTGACCGGAGCTTCTTCCACCCATCATGCTCCACGTCGCTGCGGCTACTGCTACTGCTACTATCGGAAGCCCATGATGCGGTGTCCGCGTAGTCGTGCAGTGTCCGGTCCAGCACTTGAAGCGTGATGTCTCGACAATATTCTCGATCTGCAGGCGACAGATCTGCCATTGTGCGTGACTTTCTCCGTGAAATCAAGAATGTGGCGCTGTCGTGACAACGTGAAGGGTGTTCGACAAGGACACGCACGCGTGAATAGTCACGCTGCCCTCGTGGAGTTCACCTCGCCGAAGGCGGGGGGCTGTCTGTCTTGGCGCACGTACGAAGGTATGTTGTCTGACCGCCTATCAGTATTGCAGATTACTTCATGCCTCATTTCGAGTTGTCGGCCACAGGCTGAAAGAATGAAAGAGCTTTATCTCCCTAAATGAGTCAGCATTCAACCTTGGCGTTATCGGAGTGGCAGTGTTCCAGTTGAATGCCTCTTGCGATGGCATTGTGGTCGAAATCGAACTTTGAGCTCAACATTAAACTGATCCCTTCCACACGACCCTGCATATTATGCTGCCTCACATTGTTCGCATGTAATGGGAGATTTTTAGGGAATCCGAGCGCAATATCTCCGGCAACGCACGAATCCAGAACAGCAGACGCAAACAGCTACTTTCTGCTGATTAACTTATTGGCAGCGAAGGCGCTCTACGTTCTCCGTGTGGTTGTTCCTGTTCCTGCCAACCAAGTGTCTGTTGCTGTTAAGTTGCATAATTCACTTCAACTTGTCGTTTCTTAGTTCAAAATCGAAAGAAGGCTGAGCTGAAGTTACTTAAGTAAAGATGGCCAAGATCACGAGTTTCATGCGCGTAACGAAGCAGCCCAAGGCGCCGGGAAAGAAAGTGGATGCGTCGCCCACTGTCAAGAAGCAGCACGTGGGCAAGGACGCCGCCGTGGTCAAGAAGGAGGCGTCTGCGCGGAGCGACGAAGTGTCGGAGGCGCACATTCCGACCTTCATTTACGAGGTGAAACTAGAAATATTGAAACGGTAGAAGTGTTCTAGGCTTAAAACGTGTTTATTGTTGATATTATTATGGTTGCTCTAGACGGTCAAGTACAAGCACAATCACGAGAAACATGAGGTGTCCAAGGAAATGAAGACTGTTATCGAGTACATCAAGGCAATGAGAAGAAAAGTGTGGTAAAAGTTGTCGCTGTTGTTGCTAACTTACTGTCGTAATTATTGATTTGTAGAAGTACTACGACGTGCCGAAGGACTTCGAGCAGAACGCCAAAGTGTGTGAGACTGTACTGCGGCTAGTGCTGTTATTTTACGGATTGGCTGTCATTTTATCATCGTTTGTTTGTTTTTTGCCAGTTCGGTTGTTACAGCGGACTGACGTTCGAGAAGCGGGTGGCGAGAGCGTACTCAATGGGTCAGTTGTCGCGTAAGCATGGGAAAAAGGGTGAAGCTGCACCGAAGCCGATCTGCTTAACGTGCGCCACGGTGGGGCACACCTACAAGTGTTGCCCAGAAGGCTTCTGAAGGCGTGAAGAAGGCCTGCATCAGGATATATTGACTGACGCAACAAGTTACTTAGCGAGCTGATACTGACCGCCAACAAGCTCGAGCTTGCCTTTGGTGACCAGCTTGCCAAGAACCACCGAAAGCCCAGAGATCGACTTGGTGTCTGCATAATGCCAACAAATATGATAGGAACCAGTGAGAAAAAGAAACCTAAGTTGAAGGGCGTATTGCTGTTGGCCACGTACATGGTTGGGCTCCACTTCGCGCGAATGTAGAAAGCATATTGTGGATTCGCTGGATAGTCAGCGACCCAAAGTTTGAGAGCATGCCCACAATGTATGTCTCCAGCACCTTGAAGTCTTCTTCTGCTTGTGCATCTGACGACACTGCAGTTTCAAATTCTTCGACAATCGAGTCATCATCACACCGCGTGTCCTGGAAAGACGAGCTAGCCACCAACTCTTTCCGGCCCAACGCAAAAGATACCAACCCGTGATTTACCCACAGAGACACGTGCTTCAGGAGCAAATCGTCAGAAATGTCGAGCTTCGTAGCAAGCTCCTCCACGTTCCATCGCACTGAGCAAATAATTCAGAATGTGAGACCTTCTCACAGCTGCGAGTTGACTGCATGCTTACCTTTCTCTTCAAAATAAAGTATGATCGTGGTTTGGAGTGGTGAGACGGTAAATTCACGCTCTTCACCTTCCAGATCAATTGACAGCTACAGTAGAACCATACAGATTATCAGAACGAAATGCCCTGTTGTTGATCGAACATTGTATCACAAGAGAGGTTATTTCAACGCACCTGTACGGACCCAAGTGAAGAATTCCATTCCAGAGAACGCGGGTTGCGCAGCACGTGGTATGAGTCTTTAAACGCATCGATATCCGTCGATACTTTCGGGTGCAGAGCGAAGTCTTCGCCTTGCAATGGCGGCCAAAATTGTTGGGAAACAATAGTTGCATCGACACGGGCTGATTGAGATTCATAGCGTTCAGGTTGATTCTCTGCCTCTCTTCCAGCTCTTGCCTCCGCAGCAGCTGCTGCTTTCGCAGCAGGTTTCTCCATCGATGATCGAACATTCAGATTGAGCCGCTTCGAGTCCTCAATGTCACGCACCATGATCTCACACTGCTGCAAGCTATCTTCACCAAAACGCAGCTTGAGCAGTTCCAATGTCTGCACGTCGCGATCTGTATCAAATTCAAGATTCTGCAGCAGTTTATCTGCCAGCATCATCCGGTATTCATTCACAAAAAGTTCGCGGCTTCCATAGATGTTGACCTACAACAGGACGTGTTAGCAATTGAAGTTATGTGCATGCATTATTAGCACAAACACCACGCAACATACGAGAATTCTCAGGATGTCGTCACTGCTTCGACTACGCGACGTTTTTGTCGGGTCTGCTTCAATCGGATCTGGTTCCCACGAGTCCGGCGATATGTCCTACACGTTAACATTATTGTGAGCGCGTATGGACACTTTCATTATCTCAACTTGCATCTGTTGTAGTGATCTTACCTCGTCGTCGTCGCTGTCATCGTCATGCTGGATAATACGCATATTGTCACGACGAAGCTCTTCGAACAAGTCGCCATTTTGTTCATCAGTAAGACTCTGGACGATGCAGCGCACTGTGTCTTTACGCTTTCTCAAGTACTGCCACAAAGGAACAGGCAATGGATATCGTGAGGAATCAGACGTTACCGTTAGATACAAACCGCATTACTATCTGCATTATCTGCATAAGTGTATCTGGTTCATTTGCTTGTTTACCTCCTTCACTGGTACGCTCAACGCTTCAAGCAAAACGCCCTTCGGGTCTAAAAGCCGGAATGCCTTTAATAGTCGTGTTAGTTGTGAGCTCTGACCATATCAATGTAAACGTTTTCGGGCCTTCTTACCTTGATGGTAGACACATAAATATCCAGGATTGCAGACGTGTTGGCTCCTGGTTGCAGTAGTCGCGACTGCAGCGCGCCTCGGAATTCTTGCAAAAGTTCGCCGTGCTGTTGAGTGCGCTCAAGACACTGCCTCAAGTCTTCCAACGCCGGTACACTACACTCAACAGAAGTCAGCCGACAATCTGCCTCAACTAACCATACCGCATTCAATCCTCACCTGTCTGGAAACACCTTGATGATCTCAAAGAGTTGCGTGATGCGTCGGCTCCCAAACTCCTGCAGCACGTGCCGCGACAAAATCTCTCTCCACTTTCTCGAAGATGCCTCCTCACTTGTCAGCATAATTTCTTCCAGCCACGGCAACAACTCGGACCACGCCCACTGCTCCACTCGTGCGAGGAAAAGTTCGTCGTACACTTCTCCACACGTCGATCTCACCATCTTTCTCACCTGCGAGTGCAACACCCGTAGCAACGCCGGCTCCGCCACATGAAGCCACTGCAACTGCAGCAACGTCTGTCGTATCGGTCTCGAGTCGAAATCTTGGGACTTTTCCACGCCTTGGAACTTCTGGAAGCTCATGGAGAAGAAAATGAGCAGCAACTCCTCAAACCTCTCGACCGCTCGCGTGTCTTCGAACACCAAGCACCTGAAGTTCGTCCTCAGCTCCTGCAACATTGTCCTTTCGCCTCTCTTAAGTTGCTGGAGCGGTACATGGTCGTCGAAGAGACTGGCGATCTGCACGCAGTGCGCGAAGGCGTCTTCGGCGAATTGCAGCGCCAGCGTAAGTTGCTGGGCGCAGAGCAAGGCCACGTGTCTCCTGCCGCATTTGGAGCCTCCGCAGTGCTCGATTTCGGTCGGTAAATCGTCGAAGAAGCTCCAGAACGGAGGCACGACGTCCGACCGCAGCCAGTAACCGAGTCGCTGCAGCAACATTTGGCGCAGCGGCTCCTGGCGTCCATGGGCGACGGCTGCCTGGATGACGCCGCATAGACGATCGGTGACGTCTTGGGTACTCGTGGATGGATCCTCAGCCGGCTGGTAGTCGAACGCGAAGAGCTTGCGCCACAGCAACTCGCGGTCTACGCGCAAGCCGCCGCTCATAGTACGGCAACAATGACACACATTCTGTTCAAGCGGGTATATTCGTATAATTGAAAAGTATAAGTGCCATTTCACGAGAAATAATAATTTGATTGGTTACATTCATAATTATTTTGAACCGTCAGTTAGGAGTGCTCATACATAATATCCTTGACATTTAATAGTAAATAAAATCCATACCGGTAGTAAGGTTAAAATGTTAAAGACAGTAAGCGGATAACCTGTGTGTTTCAGTACATAACAGATGTCTTGATATTCGCGCTGTACTGTAATTCTATCCTGGCCACGTGGCTTTCGCCTTTCGGCTCACTGACCCAACGACGCATTCGCCATTCCGACAGCGAGGTCTGCAGACTCCTTTCGACTACAGTATCTATACACCCGCGCATATAACACAATGGCCGACTCGATCATGACGCTGCTGGAGCAGAATCCGACCACGGGCATCGCAGTGGGCGGCGCGCTGGTGGCCGCGGCCGTTGGCCTGACGGCAGCCAAGGCACTGAGCGGCGGCAAGGCATCGCCCTCGGAGGCTACGGCGGCCCCCAAGAAGAAGAAGAACAAGAGCAAGAGCAAGAAGAAGACGCCCGCTGCTGCCCCCGCTGACAAGGAGAACTCGTCGGACATCAACCTGGAGGAATTCGTGGACGTACGTGGCTGAACTACCCCCGTCCCCTCCTCTGTGAGATCTTTTGTGTATTTTTGACTGACATTTGTCTTGTGATTCTTTTTTGACAGGACGGTCCGGACTCGGAGGAAGAGGAGGCCATTCGCGCGGAGAAGCGCAAGCTCAAGCTCAAGCAGAAGAAGAAAAACGCCAAGGCCAAGCAGCGCGCGGCTGTGAGCTCCACCGGCAAGCCGGCGGTGGACACCGACAAAGAGAAGGAGAAGAAGAAAGTGGCGGCTGCCGCTCTTATGCAGGACGCTGAGGATGGCTGGGAAACGGTCGTCAACAAGAAGAAGACCGCCAAGCCCAAGCAGCAGTAGATCGCGGTGCGACGTGACGACTCCACTGCGACTTTAGTGTGTGGAGATGAAGGGCGAGCACCATGCTAGCCACTCCTTTTTTCTCGTAGCTTATGGTATAGTAAGGACAAGGCGTGAGGTGGGACGAGGTGTTGCCGCGATCGCAAGACACTTTTGGCTACCATCTCCACGTTTTAGGCACAAAAAAATATACGAGATTGCTACCGCATTTTGTTCTGGTCGACTGGAGGTAATTGGGAAAGGTATTCATTACTTTGCTCCATCGTCGTTGCAACTAGCTTTGTCGTGGTCTTTATGAAGCCACAGTCGATACACAACTTCGGGATTGCTGCATAGCGACTCTACAGCTTGGATTGCGGCTTAAGCGCGTTGAACACGACCGGCAGCTTCATGGCGAGAGTCATGTTGCCCTTGAGCTTGAGCTTGCCCTTCATGAATGCCTGCAGCAAGTACGTAGCAGGTCAGACAACAACACAGTAATCCCGCTCCTTCAAGTGCATCGTACCTGCTGCGCGTTGAGCTTTCCCATGGCAATTGCAACAAAGTCGGCGTCGCTGACCGTGATGGTCACATCAGCCTTCTTCGACCCCTCCGTGAGCGCCGGCGTGGCGCTCTTCAGGTCCAAGTTCCACTTGCCAGCTCCCGTAATGTCGAACTGGATGATGCCTTTGACCTTCTTGGACATAGCAGCACCGTCCTTGGCCACCACCTCTCCAAGCAGGCGGAAGATCTCCTTAGAGTTGAGTCCTCCAGTAGCCGCCGCCGGAGAGGCCGCAGGAACAGCTGCTGCAGTTGCAGGCTTGGCTCCAATGCCCTTCTTCTTCATGTAGTTGCGGGTGGCCGCCAGCACCACGTTGAGCTTCATAGCGAGCCCCATGTTGCCCTTGATCTTCACTAGCCCCTTCATGAACGCCTACAATGACCCAAAAGAGTTGGTGAGCATTTCGCTCTGAATTTTAAGGTAACTATGATGAAATTGCCGACCTGCTGAGGGTTGAGCTTGTTGTCCATCATCTTGAGGAAGTTCTCCTCGGACAGAGTAATGGTCAGGTCGGCCTTATCCGCTGCCGTCGCGGTCTTGACGCTGCCTTTGCCGTTCTTGAGGTCCACGAGCCACGCGCCGGCGCTCGAGATGTCGAATTTGATGACGCCCTTCACTTTGCTCACGAGCGACAGACCAACTTCGTCCACGGCGCCGCTCATCATGTCGAACAGCTCAGCAGCGCGTGGGGCCATAGTGACAGACTGGTTTAGAGGATGAGAGCAAACGAGAAGGCGCCGTTTACACCAGAAAGCTTTTTGTGAAGTGAAGTTGAGTCCGGCGTGGAGGTTGAGCTAAATACTATTCCTGTAGAACCTCCTATCCGTCTATCTCGATCACTTGCAATTTATGGGCATTTTCTATTGACTGCGAATTATTAAGTGTGTAAATTTCATTTAGCATAAACTGTCATCTGAAATTTTATAACCGTCATGTAAGTTCATTATATGTCACAGGTAGGCCAATATAGAGGATATGTTGCTGAACTTGTCTTGCTGCCACGGTCAGCGCCTCATGCGTACAACTCGCCAACTCGCCATGGACCAGACTCTGGGGCACCTCTTTTTCAAGACCACCTTCGTCGTTGTCCAACACTCCTTGTATCAACTCTGTTGATTCAACAGACACAACATGACATCTCCAGCGAAAATAAAATCGTACTTAAACGAAATCCGTAATATTACCACTGCACTAAAAAGCGCCATCCATGATCGGCCGAGAAGCTCAGTTAGCGGAGCTGGCGCGCACGGCGGGGCTGCACGCGGACGTCTCTGAGTCTCCAGCGCCGCTTGTGATTGTGTATGGCGGTGCATCCACCGGCAAAAGCGTGGGCGTGTCGCAAGTCTTGCGGACGCACCCAGCGCCCCACACACTCGTGGACTGTACGGCGCTCTACTCCGCCAAGGAATTCTACCGCGAAGCATTGGCGCAGCTGCACGACGGAGCGACTGTAGCCGAGTCTGAAGACGTGACGATTTCCGTTGAGACTCCGACGGATGACGATCCAGCAGACGAGAGCAACAAACAGCCAGAAGACGAGGAAAAATTCAGTTCGCTCAACTTCTTGAGCTTTTTCAAAGCTCTGGACGGGTTTATGGTGCATAATGCAGCAAAGGGTGGAAGGCAGAGTCGACGCGTGCTGTATTTCGCATTGGACCATGTAGACAAATTACTGGATCGACGACTCGGAGCGCTGCTCACGTGTGTGTGCACGATCAACGACCAGATCTCGTATTTGAATGTGAGATCGAGATTGTTGATACAGTTGGATGGGTAGTTGCAGAGTTTGACTTTTTGTGTTGTTGTTTTTTAGATGTTTGAAGATTCTCCGCCTTGGGAAGCTTGTGTGTTGCTGGTTACACGAGGAATGTCGTTGGATTTCGACCGACTTGTGATGCCGTTCTTCCCAGCTTACGTGCACTTCCCGCCGTACAAACCAGGTAGAGAGGTGTTTGCTGATATTACGTAAAATGAAGATTGTCGTATTGCTGACGTGAATGTTGTTGTTGTAGGACAACTGGCGAATATTTTGGTGCAGCAGTTGGGCATGAAGGAGACGAACGACATGTTCCGCACGTGGCTCGTGCATCTGCATGGACTGTTGCCACCTGCACCGGATGGAGATTGGCTCGAATTCCGTGCTGCAGTCGTGCATCTGCTACCAGAGTTCCGGGATTTTTTCTTACTACCTATACAAGCGTCTCAAGCCTCCAAGATGAAAAGTAAAATTGAGCGTGACACCAAAACCCTCGTGCAGGCGTTCCTACAAACGCGGCGAAGACATCTCTTTGGTTACCACAAACAGTTGGGGAGTGGCGTTGGTGATCCCTCCGAGCTGATTTCGTGCACCAACTTGAGCCGAAACTGCTTACTGCTTGTGCTTGCAGGGTACCTAGCCTCGTTCAATCCTCAAGAAACCGATGTGCGCTTCCTTTCGTCTTCTGGTGGACAGCGTCGAAAAAAGCGTGCTAAGAAGAACCCTGACGGTGAGTCAGGCTCATCATCAACCACAACGACTAGCAACAAGAAGCAGCAGATCAGTCAACTGCTCATTGGTCCTCGGATCTTCACGTTGCAGCGACTTTTAGCCATCTATCTCAACCTACGCGTCGAAGCTGAGGCTGGAAGTTCTGCTTATGATGACGAATCGCGCTCCTCTGAAACACGCGAGGAGGTGTTTACTCATGTAAGTTTCTAGCTCAATCTTCCAAAGTTCAGGTTGTGTGGCATGCTAATCTCTCTCTGTTTTTCTTTGTTTGTAGCTCGCAACACTCGTGCGAATGCAGCTCTTCCAGCGCACCACACCACCGCATGTGCTGGACAACATCAAGTTCCGCTGTCTCGCTGACGCCCGATTCGTCCAGGAAACAGCGCGCTATCTTTCCTTTCCTTTAGACGCTTACCTCAATAGAGCTACATAATGCTGGTACAAAAAAGTGGTATTATTTTACGAATGCTCTCGTCTTCTGTCTTGAACAAATGAAGTGCATGAAGAAAGAACTCCACAAAAAGTAAACAGAAGACGCCCTCGGCAAGCTTTTCTTTTTGTCCTTGCATTATCGACAATGCAGGTCAATCCAGGTCCATCATAGCAATCGCGTCGGGTTAATAGGTTCTTGTTCTCGAAAGAGATCCTCCAGCGCGACGTGTGCATCCCGCAGGAATGGGTGCTTTAGCACCTCCTTTGGTGTTATTCGCTTGTGAGGATCCTTCTCCATCATGAGAGAAATCTGACAATAAACACAAAGAATCACACAGTCAGCCTTACCGATGCTAGTCATCCTCGAGATATATCGTTATCACTTACCATGTCCTTGGCCTCATCGGAAATACTAGACCACTCCGGTTCTTCGAACTCGTAGTCGACCTGCTTGTTCATTTGAATAAGCTCCTCATCGTTCACGCCAAAGAAAGGTTCGTAGCCGCACAACATTGTGTACGCCACAACGCCTGCAGAGAACATATCCACTCCACTAGGGTATGCTTCACCCTTGCCTGCAGAAAGAATTTCTGGCGCCACGAAGCCAGGGGTTCCGCATCTGCAGTCATTCAGTGAATCAAATCCAGGTGACATTCAGTTTAACACACTATTTGTCGTAGGCCATGCATGAATCGCACAGAAGCAGAATGACATACCTTCCCTTTAGCATTCCATCCTGCTGGATAAATGCTGCCATGCCGAAGTCAGCAACCTTGATCACCGAGTACCTACAGCACAATAAAAACAACACCATTAGATGCTGATCACTCAATAATAACGGATGCAACAGCCACATACTCTTTGCCGCTTGAGCTGCGCTCATAGTCCAGCGCAAGATTGGAGAGCTTCACATCTCGGTGAGCAACACCATTGCGTTGGCAATAATCAATAGCCTGAACCAGGCTAGCAACCAAGAACGAAGCACGTGTCTCGTCCACCGCACTCTTGGTAGCAATTTCTTCGTGAAGGTCTCCATCTCTCATGAGCTCCAGCTCCATGACTAAATGGTTGCGCGTTTCAAACAACGACTGAAGTCGAATCACTGGACAGTATGAAGAGCCCGAGCGGACCGTCAGCAGACTCTGCGTCAAAATTTCTCGAACCACCGTATCTTCACGCTCTGTTTCGCGGGCCACCAAGTCCCAGAAAATATTCTTCTCGATGATTTTAAGAGCACAATCTCGCGAGCTAGAGGCCGACCCTTCTTTCCGGCGCGCACGTCGAACAATGGAGAATCGTCCTTTACCCAGCTCGAAATTCTTTCCGGATGTTCCCGTTGGTGAATCTGGACTGAGATCGAACAAGTCGTCGATCTGGAGCTTGACAGCCCGCATTATCATTTCCTTCCATTGCATAGCATCCTTCTCAGAATCGAACTTCAGCCGCAACTCATTTCGTCCCGATAATGCTGACGAGTGGCTATTATACTTAAGCACGAACTCGACCGTACTTCGCTGTTGCGGGTGTACAGATCCCTCGAATAAATTGGCATGGCCCACTGGTCGACTCGTCTCGTTCGCATCCAGATACTCCCAGAGGTTGTTGCGGTACAACGACATAAACCGTTTGCACCACTTTTGCCCTGGTACCTTCAGGTGGACCCAACCTGTAAGTGCCATCCCAGACGAGTCAGGTCCTGTTGAGAAGGACCATTTTTTATCCCCTCTTCCTAGCCCTCGTAGCTGCTCAAAAACGTCGGAAGGCAATTCGGTCGCCAAACATGAAAGTAACCATGAGTCTGCACTCCACGAATGAAGACGGCCTCCTGCGTTCGGCACTGCGAGCTCTCCCAACATTGGTGCAATGTCATCGTTCGCCATCGAGTTATCTTCAGCAATCACGTTCATCCCGAACGGTGATGGTCGGTCCATCTGTTGCAAGGTATTGCTGGACGGCCATTGCTTCATGTTGGCAAAATTACTGCCTCCACGAACGCTGACTTCGTCGCCCAGGAATGCGTGCGTGCTGTTAGACATGTTGTTATTGTGAATCGTCGTAAAACACTTTCGCAGCGCTGTGTCTACACCGGATCCTCCCGGCACTGCTGCAGTCGTCGGAGGAAGTAGTGCGCTTTCCAGCAGCGGACAGTCCACTGTGATATGGTTTCCATTGCAGTTCGCGCATGTTTGCGAGTTCCTACGACGACTGTTTGTTCGTGGCAGTCCCTTGGGGAACAAAGTAGTCGGCAGCTTCATATCGTCCAAGTTGCCATCCACACCAAGAGGGGGAGACGGATGAATCACCATCGGTGACATCACGGGCGAGCGTGACTTCCCGTTGTCCTCAAATGACAAGGAGTGTGCTCGGTGTCGGCCGGCAGCAGCAACCGCAGCCGCCACAACTGCCTGGTTTGATTTCTGTCTCGCGTCTTCGTCCGACGCACCTGCATCACCAATAGAAAGCAGTGGCATCTCATCTTCGGCGTCTGAAAGGTTCGAGTCCGAAGTATCCAACGAGTCACGGCCGTCGATATTGTGCACACTACACAAACGCATACAGTACACAGCAGCATACACCACCACGTGAGTCCATGCGTCATTGCGCAAACGACACTTACCGGCCCATCCCTCTCATCCAAAACTCAAGCTCGTTAGTTTGCGCACATACCTGATGTCCAACTCGCTGTGTATGCTGTTCATCATGAGCCGCTGCAGCAGCATGTCCATCTGCAGTTCCCATGGTTTGTTGAAGTTGGATCCTCCTGGCTTCTGCTGTGGGAAGGTACGTTCTCCACTCGAGGCCTCGACATCACCCTCCGAGTTCTTCTTGAACGACGACCGATGCGACGTCGTGGACAGATCTGCTTCTTCACAGGTCGTGGATGCTCCACTGCTGCTGTCCGCCTCCTTCTCCGCGTGAGTTTGCTGCTGCCATGAAAAGAAAACAATAGAAAGCAAAGGTCAATGAACGTAGAGCACTCTCTTCTTCTCTCGACTGCAACTCACGACGTGGATCTTGACGGCCGTGTGGGTGGCCAAGTTGCCCTTCTTGTGGATGAGCTTGAAGCAGCTGACGCAGTAGGCGTCATGGCAGCAACCGTTGCAGCTCAGGCTGGCGCTGTGCAGCTCGCAGTAGACGCAGAGCGCCCGCGGGCCTTCCGTCATGTTGCTGGTGTCTTCTGCGTCGGGTTCGTCGCTCGACTCGTTGCCGTGGGCCGCACGACTGCGCTGCATGAACCAGAGGCGCCAGCTGGCGTTCTCGAGGCGCGTGGCCTCGTCCACGAAGCGCCGCATGGTGCTGAAGGACTGCCACGACTTCTTGGCGGCCTGCTCAAAGACCGCCACGTCTTCTATCATGGTAGAGACTCGGAGATGCTACTGCTGCTGCTTCTGGGCTACGCGGTGCAGAGAAGATCGAGATCTGAACCGTACAGCGTCCGAGGCATCCGATGCGCCGAATGGGTGATGGAGTTGCTTAAAGCAAAGTCTTCCTTCCAGTCGAGCTCCTCCTCCTTGCAGACTCGTCTGGTTCAGTTCTTTATTTCTGCGTGCGCAGCAGCCTGTACTATATGATAAATCGTGGCTCCAAATGTCACAGGAGGTCTATGAAAGCTTTTATACGAAAGGTTATTATGAAATAGAGATGTGGATGTGGCTCGGACTCCGAGTCGGAGACCGTCGGGTACACCTGGGACGATGAACTCGTGGTACGGGTGAATATCACGATAAAGAGACTGAAGCTTAAATGGCAAAGAAGGGGCAGACGGTTTACCGTACTACGTCAGATGTGCGCCGCAAAACCCCAACGGCGGACTAAGTTAAGCTCTCCCACTGGGAGTCCCAGCTCGGCGTGCAGAATGCATTGACAGTGCCAATGTCCACGATGCCCATGCAAGCAGGGCTGCATTTCCCGCAACAACTATTGCAGATGGCTGTCAACCACACCTGCGTACATTGCGGTATCGCCGGGATGGCTACACGACACGTCGGGCGCATCACACACCAACGATTGGTTGAACTAGTATTATATTGTGAGATTTTAACTGTGCACTTAATCCATTTTGTCCAACAAAAGCAACCTTGTACCCTTCAATGGGTACATCATAATCCCCTTAACAGTGATATCTTGTCTGTTCCACTTCCACAGCCGGAAACACTCAACATGGGCAAGAAGAAGGCAACCGCGACCGCTACACGCAAGACCACCAAGAGCAAGACCAAGGCCGGCAGTGCCATCACTCGCCGAGGCGTCGCAGCTTGGGAAGCAGATGAGGTTCCCCCCGCTCTTCGCTTTGAGCCGCTGCGTCACTCGTTACGCGTCAAGGACCTGCACGACGAGCTCATCTTCGCTGTGCCGTCCTTCCTGTCGCGCGTCGAGTGCCAGCGCGTGCGCTCCTTCGCCGATCAAGAAGAATTCGAGCGAGTGACACAGCGGGCTAGTCGAGACTACGCGTTCAGGGACAACGACCGGCTGCTGCTGCGGCTTCCGGCGTTCGCGGAGCTGCTCTGGAAGCGCCTGCAGCCGCACGTTCCGGAGGAGTACGAAGGCATGCACGCCGTGGGGCTGAACCCGGCCATTCGGTTCTACCGCTACAATGCGGGGCAGCGATTCGGCTGCCACGTGGATCAGAGCGACGTGGATCGAGTCACAGGCTACCACAGCCGCTTCACTGTGCTCGTGTACCTGAACGACTCGACGGACTCGGATTTGCAGGGCGGAAGCACCATCTTCTATGGGAACGAAGCTGGTGCTAAGGAAGAGCAGGTGGTGCTGAGTGTGGCGCCGGAGACAGGCTCGGCACTCGTGCACGGTCATGGAGACCGTTGTCTGCTGCATGAAGGAGCGATAGTCACTCAAGGAGCCAAGTATCTGCTGCGCACCGACGTCATGTACTCGCGGACAAAAAATAGGTGAAAATGGGTTTATCAACGCAAGAGCAACGTCAAAGGCCCGCTGGTGCTGTACGAGGGCCCCTCATGTTGGATCTTGTTGGTTCCAGAACTTGGTGATTTGTGAAGCTACAGATGAACGCTACTAAAGTGATGACAGCAGCATCAGTCCCTCCAAGCTTTCGATGACCCTAGACGCAGTCATCAACTCTCTTAGATACCCGCACCATATTTCTGTTGATCAAAATTTGATTATATTTGATTCTGAAGTGAAGGACGCAGCATTATTAATATACACAGAAGCCCATTGGTCCTGCAGCAACAACGGAAAGTCACCAACTTCACCATCACGAACCGTAGGGAGATGTGAGAAGAACGAACGGGCAGTAATCGAAACTCCAATTTTACATCCTGGGCAGCTTTTTGCTCCAGCACCTTCACGAACACGTGAATTTGGTCGGTGGATTGCTTCAGCATATCCACCCGCCAACAATTTCTGAAGGCCAGACTCCCTTTGCAGCTCTTTGTCTACGTTTATTAGCGTTTTGATTGCAACAGTTAGCTCTCCCTTCTTCAGCTTCTTCACCGCATCTGTGCTCGACTTGAGCCACAGGTTGCCGTTCTTGGCTAGGAAGAGCTGCAGGCCGCTGCTGCAAAATTGAACTTTTGATTCAGTGCGACCGCGTCCTTCAAGACACTTCAATGAGAGCCTATCGGTGATAGCGATGCCCACAGGAAACCACCACACCAACCACGAAGCAGAAAGACGTCATCATCTCCCTTCGACACGGCAGATTGTGGAATGACCTCACCCAAAAACATGCACCAACGCGTGATGAATGTAGCCCGACCTATCTGTAGTGCGCACCGCTGTCGCAAAGTATCTGCTGAAGACGTAGGCAAAAATACTGAAGCCGGGCCAGACGGAGTGTTTATACGTCAAAAGTTTGCTGGTTGACTCTGTATGAGAGGACAGTTGGTTAACTAACTGCTCGACGCTAACTCGCGCAGTCTTCTAGCGATAGCGTGAATGAATGGGTTGTTCTGCAAGCAATGCACAAGCAATATGTTAGAAGAGGGAAAAAAACAAATACTATCACTGGGAAACGGGCGTACCTCGATGTCGTTGACAATGGCAAGCACTTTGCCGAGTGTGTGTTGGACGACGCCCTTGCTGGATGCCGCTTCCGGGTGCCCCAGGTAGTGTACGAAGTGTAGCAGCAGCACCACGAGCATGTTCTCCGCAACGAACACCAAGCTGTCGGCGTGGTACTCTAGTACATTCTCCAGTGGTGTGGTATCACACTGGTGCTCGCGCCTGCGAAGTGATCGCTGCTGCGACGACGCAGAAGAAACGGAAATCGAGCGTGCCGAAGCAGCTTCATTCTTGAGAGCTGTAAGCGCGTCCACCAACTGTTTGCTTGTTTCCAGAGCAAACACGGCCGAGTCGAAGCGCGCAGTAAACTCATTCATCGACGGTGCAAGAGTCCACAGAGGGTCCGTAGCCGCCGCAAACGCGCGTGGGTCCACCGTGGACATCGATGGGAACTGGTTTCTATTCTGCAGCTGTGCTTTGTTCGTAATGGACAACAGCGGGGTAGCACGACCCGCACTACCCTCACCAACTGCAAGCATCATACGACTCGCACAGAAAGCCACAGCATTGCACATGATCATTCGAGACGCGTACAATTTCTCCTCGTCCAGCAAGGACATGTGCAGTAGGCTTGCACTGCCACTAGATTTCATGGCCGCGGCATCGCAATGCTCCAAGAGCTTCTCTTCACAATCCACACATGAAAACCGCTGAATGGCCGCGTTGCGTTGTTCCTCCACAGAATCCACAGTCTTGTTGTTCCACCATGAGACGCCGTTACTGTCACTCATTCCATCAACATCGTCGCTGGGAGGCACCAGCTCCGCGCTGTAGCACAGGAAGACCTGAAGAACCAACTGTGAAATCTTCTCCCACTTGGCCGCCGCCAGCGTTTTCTCGCACAGGTCAGAGAACTGAGTCACGTAGCGGAAGACAAACGTCACGTATGATACCTCGCGAAGAAGGTTCACGGGAATCGGCTGGGACTGCAGACCACCCGAGCACAGCTTAAGCGCTGACGTGAACAACTTCCGGTTCTTGTTCACGAAATACAGCACCTGGCTAGTAAGCGCGCGGTTCTTAGGCAGAGAGGCGCAGCATGCGCTCAGCAGACGCGCCACCGGAAGCCACTTGCGATAGTATACAGCCTCGACGCGCTGGAAAGCAGCCAGAGACGCGATAGAGGATGGCGCAGTGTTTTGCTGGTTCTGAGCGAAATACTGCGGTCTATGTGTTGGTAGGTTGCGGGCATCAGATAGCACACGCACCAGGCCACCTTCTAGCAGAGCTACCGCCCCTTCCTGTGTCTCAGCAACCCGGGCGAAAAGCGACAAGAAGCACTCATACATCGTGCCAATAGTCATAGCATCCATTCCCTGAGGAAGCACACTACTTTTCACCATGGATGAACTGCCGTTGCTGCGTTCAAACGCCGCTGCGTCCATCTCGCTGATCTTCTTGAAGATATCAATGAAGTGCAGGAGATAACCACGTTCACGGAAGATTGCGACAAGGGACGAGTGGTCTTCAAAAGCGATCAAAGACTCCAGCGCTGACACTGCGAGCGCCATGCTCAGGGTATCTTCGCCATCACTTGCATCCCGGCAGACCAAATCGACGACCTGGTTGGTGAGAAGATGCCGAACACGCTGTTCCTGACTGAGTGCAGAGCTCACTAAGCCAAATTTCGCTGAGGCTGAGTCCTGCGAAGCACGACTTGGCAACACGTGCAGCACATGAACAATGCAAGAGTACAACAATGTTCGAGAGTTGCGCGCAGCTGACGGGTTTCCTGTTGCCGCAGCGCTGCTGTAGATAGACCGGAACAGCAGCTCTAGGGAGCCCAGGTTTTGACGATCCGGCAGTGCCAACGGCTGGCTTCCGTCGTCGGTGTAGCTGAGTTGTGAGAAGAGCATCAAGGCGATCCTTGAAACGATCTCAAACAACTGAGCAGAGGCACTAGCCTTATCAGTCAGTTTACTCAGCACCGCAGCCACAATACCGCTCATCAGCTCCAGCCGCACTTCTGCGGACGCAACCGCATCCAGTCCCTGCCACATAGCCGGTGTTTCGAGTCCTTCTTGTTCGCGAGGTAATGCTAGGTAGTCCAGCACAATCACCTCCATAAGCTCGCGCAGCGAATTCAGAGCGTGGCTCTCGGCTGCAATTCGTTCCGAGTAAATATTCCACTGTACAGACCATTGTATAAACCTCTCCGCCGCTGCCTCTGTGCTGTTTTGGCTGCTGGTACTACTTGTACCATCGCCATTCACGCGAAACCTCTTGGTCGACGATGAGTAGTAATCACCCATCCCATCCTCAGCTGTAAGATCGAGCGCCTGAAGTTCTTGGCAGAACCGCTCGATATCAATTTTAAGCCACTTGTAGTAGCAACCCTGCTCCACGGCCGCAGTTACCTGTTCAGCCAAGGCCACCACCTGCTGGTTTGCCGGCACTGGCGGCGGTGAAATGTGGAACGAACATTCATCAAGCAGCTGGAGAAGCAGCATTTGTCCGATACCACGATGGTCGTTACGGCTGCCTACTGAGACGGATAGCAACTGTCCCATCAGCTTGTTGATATTCTTCATGTGCGGGGGCTCCTTGTGCAGTCCCACATGCAAGTACACCGCCAGCGTTTTAAAGAACCACCCGCGCATGTTCAGCTCAGCAATAGTAGCAGCGGCCGTCTTCCTTCTCAATACGTGGTAGACACGGCTGAACAACTGGATCTGAGAGGCAAAATAGTCGCTTGGAACGCTATCCAATGCTGCTATAGTGTTCGGAGACGAAAATTCCTGAGTGATCAGGTTGTGAAGAACGTGGTAGCACCGCTCCGCCAACTCCGGCGTCTCTAAACCAAAGTCCGCGTTGGATACGAGCGTAATTACGGCAGCAAGACCGGTCTTCATGTAAGAAGTTGGCGCTGCTGCTGCCTTCGAGTCTCCATGCTGGCTTACGTTGCCTAGTAGCAAATGAGCCAAATTAGGCGCCGGCTTGTTCAAATTTTCAAGGAGCAGATCCAGAATGGCAGCACGAATGGAAGGGGGAGACGTCTCTTGAGCAAACAGCTCGAACGGAGAAGATAGCGTGCGGCTGTCTTGGCGTTTCCGCCTTGTTGTTGATTGCAGATTGCCAGAGTCCGCTTCAGTATCATCTTGCTCATCACTAGTCCCCGTCTCATTCTCGACTTGATCATTTTCGTCGTCGTCATACACGTTCAGCAAACGGTTCATGTAGCCGATCATGATGTCTGCACTTGCTCCACTGTCAATAAGCAAGTCCACGAGGTCGGCTCCACTCATGCGCGCGCTAATCAGACGCAAAATTACCGCCGACAGATGTGGGATGTGGGCTGACTTGGAATACTTAATGTACTTGACAATATTCACGAAGTCGGAGCGGTGACGGCACAAGATCGTGTGCATCATCTCCACCTGAAGTCGGTGCGAAAGCTGACGGTTGAGATCGATGTTCACGAATTGGACATCCTTCTCCAGCACCAAGACCACAATCTCGAGTGCATGCTGCACACATCGCTCACGTAGGGCAGCAACCGCAGTAGTTTTGGTCAGGTACGTGTCGCTAGGCTTTTTGGACACATCAATGACAAAGTTCAGCGAACCGTGTTTGGCCTCTGTCTCGCGCTTGACAATATCAAGGCAGTAGAAGAATGCATGCTCGAGGTGCATATCCGTCGACGTGCTCTCCAAATTCTCAACACCTCCGTCCCCAGATAGGATAGACAGCACCTTGTTTAACAGCGGATTGCTCGACAAAAACCGAGCCAGCACCTGATACGACAAACTACCCTCGGTGGTTGATGTGTCCGCATTCCGCAGGATTTTCTTGAAAATGGCGAGAGTGCCGTTCACAAGGGCCCACTTTTCTTCTTCCCGCTCGTACTTCCGCAAATCAAACTTCAGGAATACGTGTTCCAGCAAAAACTCGAAGTAAAACTGGATCGCTGCGACACGGCCGTCACCTTCGAACGACTTCCAAGCGTGAGGATTCTCAAACAATTCGTAGAGTAGAGTGACGAAGCCTCTCGTTGCCGGGTATGTCCTACTCAAAGACTCGTAGTGTTCAAGTTCATAGCTGATATCCTGGTTGCCGTAAACCGATGTACCCCCCGTAGTACGCAGAATTTGCAACGCATCTACTTGGCGCCATACAAATGGTGCAATATCCGGCACCCGCGCAAAGGCGGCGAGTGTCTTCATAATCGAACCCTTGAGCGAACTGGGTATGCGACACTGAAGAAAAGCCACGAACGTCGGGATTGGAGACCAGTCATGGTTGTGGAAGAAGATGAGCGCCAGCTGAGGGTCCGAAATCACTTCCTGAATAAGAGTCTGGATGGTTTCTAATGCTTCCAATTCCTTGGGGCGAATAAATCGGGGGCCAGGGTTGGCTGCGCTGCTCACGCTGTTAAAGGTGTTACCATCGATTCCAACTCCCTGAGCGACGCCGACGGGCATGAGCGGAGAATATCCGGTCGGTTTCTCTGCATCTGTAAGGAGTCGCTGGTACTTCGCCATTACGGCAAAGAACTGATCCCAGCTAAGCTGCTGTGGATTCTGCTTAATGTGGTGGAAAGCCAACTGGGCACACTCCGGTCCACTGGCGGCGGCTGCAACCAATCGCATGTACGCAGTTAGACAGCCAGGGTTTTTGAACGCAGCGTCACGGCAAGCGATCAAGAAATCATGGCAGCTTCCTCCATCAACACTGTTAGAATGTGACTCAGGCTGTCGCAGATCGTCTCCTGCGTTACTGCCGGTGCTACTGCCATTGCTGTTGTGAAAGTCGAACTCTTCGTTGGTACCACGCCAGAACGAGCAACAGAACATTGCGTTGCGAGCGCACAATGCTGTTGCAAAATCAATAATGTTCTCGAGGCAGTCGCCGGTCCATGCCACTACTTCACCGTCACTTTCAGATTGCATAGCAGCGAGAGCTGCCTTGTCAGCGACAGTAGGTACGTCGATCATCATCTTCGACGAATAAGTACGGAACAACAGCTCAAAATTCCGTTCGTAAATGTTGTACAACCGCAGGTCGCGCTTGCGGTCCGGGAGATATTTCAGTTGCACCTCGACCAACGTATTAAACACACGCTCCTCAATTGCCTTTTTGACCACGCGAGTTGCTGCTTCTGCCTCAGCGAAAGTGACGTTACTGTTACTGCTGTTGCCATCGTCATTACCTGCAAGGAACCCAGCCCATGCGAGCATCGCAACGCTCTGGAAACTCTTCTGTTCCCACTCGTCCTCGAAAAAAATGCGGTGCAGCTCCTTCACCACGGGGGCGTGCTCCCGTCGGCACAACGCAACGCCAATTTCCATGTCACCTGTTTCGCGATCCATTTTCCTAGTTTTCTGCAGCAATACAACGAACAGCGCCACCTGGACCGCAGTGATTGTCTGCAGCATGCAGGACACCTGTCTCACCGCTCCTTCCGGCGACGTTCCTGCCAGCGATCCACCTTCAAACAACTGCGCGAACGACGAGAGGTTCACAATATGCGGCGAGACCTTCGCCACCACTGTTTTGAGCCGTCCACAGAGCGTCTTCAGCAACTCTGCAAGCTTCAGCACTTCTTTAGCCAGCGTCAACGTGCTCGACACGATGAACACCAGGCAATCCGCCACCAGAGTGTGCCAGTAGCTCACGCTCTGCTCCATTCGAGACACCTGTGCTAGTTGTACCAGTTGACTGTCGAAAGCAGCCACCAAATTGGTCAGCAGCTCCTCCGTCAGCAGCTTGTTAGTGAACGACACGATGAACTGAGCGCGCTGTTTGTCCAATCTGGTCTCGAGACGCAGCCGCAGTAGCTCCTTGAGCAAGTGCAGCTTGTACTCCGTCTCGGACGTCAAGAAATAGCGCGCCGCGCTCTGCACCGAGTCGGCGATGGTGCGGGGCGGCAGCTGGTCGGCGCGCTCCACCCACTCGCGCTGCTGCTGCTCGCTGGCCAGCAGCCAGAACTCGAAGCACGTCTTCTCGCTGGCGCGGAACTCGTCGCTGAGCTTGCAGATCTCCTGCTGGATGAGCGGCGACACGTCCACGTGCTTGCCGGCCACGTTAGCCGTGTTGGCTTGAAGCGCCGCGCGCTCCGAGGCGCTTGGCGGCGCCAGCGTCAACGGCTGCAGCAGTTCCGGCGCGGCCGCCACCAGTTCCGCCATGAACTGCGGTGCGTCGTCGTCCGTCATGCTCTGCCCCGCGAAGGCCAACAGGTCCTGGTGCAGCTGCCGGAAGCGCAGCGCCGGCGCGTCCGCGAGCGACAGGCTCTCGCTCATGCCGATCGATGGTTTGTTTAGCTTGTGTGGGGGCGGGGGATTCGTCCATTGCATTGGCGCGGAAAGCGTTCGTACTTAAGATGATGCAACCATCACTCTGACCAATGTGGAGCACTCCACATGGCGTTCCAAACGGTGTCCCACTCCGCACTCTCCGCATTAGATTCGACCAAGAATACACGATGCGGAAATTGCGCTTGCTACCGCAGTTACCGGCGGCGATAACCTGGCTCATGCTCGTCCTCACCTTCTCTACTTGGTATCATGACAATATCATGTGTGTTGCGAACAGAATGCAGGTCTCCGTGCCTCCCACAACCTTCCGGATCGACAACAAGACCAAGATCAAAGACATCTTCAAGTGCTCGGGCATCCACTTCATCGGCTCTTTCAACGAGTATTACGTGGCCTGCGAGCTGACTGTGCCCGCCCAAGAGAAACTACAGCTAGTGGAGATCGTGGACGTGACGCTGGACGGCTCGACACTGTCGCCTCTGCTGGGTGTCCACGCAGAACTGACGTTCAAGCTGAACACGAGCCTCGCCACGGTATCTATCCGCAACAGCCAATTAGAAGCTAGCGCCGTCGAGATCCACGCCGCTAACGTGTCGATGGACGAACATTCAGCTGTGAACGTGACGGCCCGCGGGCTCAAGTTCGGGCCTGGATACAACTCGTGGAACTTCATGGGCGGCAGCTACGGAGGCATTGGAGGTGCATCACTTACAGGGAGTCACTCGAAATGTGACGACGTGCCGCCTAATGATTTCTTTAGGGTGGTGGGAGATGTGTCGGCCAATTCGGCTAATTTTCGAGGATATGGCAGTGGAGGAGGCAATGATGAGAGTCGTGGTGGAGGACGGATCCGAGTGGTGGCGGAGGGGAATGTGGAGATTAATGGATCGCTGCTGGCCAATGGAGGAGATGCATGTAAGGACTGCTATGACAGTGCTGGTGCGGGGGGCAGTATTATTGTTGTTGCTACGGAACGCATCCATGGCAATGCGACAGTGCAGGCGAATGGTGGTGAACCTAGTAACTTCAGTGACGATGAACTTACCGGTGGCGGTGGAGGCGGGGGTGGGCGGATTGTGCTGGATTCGAAAACCGGGGAGGAACTGGGACCGTCTCGCGTTGAAGCGTATGGTGGCGGATTGAGCTCCGACAAAAATACAGCGATAACGTGGTGCCAGTTGGGAGGTGATGGAACTATATTGAAACTGCAGCATTCAACAAAGGATGAAGGCGGGCTTGATGGCAGTGAAAAAAGTGACCGGCATCTTGGTGATAGCAAGACTCTAACGAGCACGTTGCTTGTGAAAGGGGGTCGGCTGGCACACGCTGGGCCTGTGAAGCGTATTCAGATCTATGGATGCACACCGATTTTCGAGCAAACTTCCAGAGGTGCTCGATTCCTGCCAGAATCTCTTGTGCATTTATTCGTTAGCGGTGGAGCAACAGTATGCGCATCAGTGATCCAGCTGGAGGTATCTGGTGTAAATTTATGTTTGCTAAGTACGTTGAAGTGTCTAACCGCTGACTGTGTTGTGTTTTCAGGACAGCATCGGAGGCATTGAAAGTTCGATTGTAGTAAGAAAACCAAAATGTTGCAGTCACCCTTCTGCCATATTGGTAACGCTGACTTCGTGCTATGTTCGTCAATTACTTGGCAGATCGACTCTGGGTCGGAACTCAATGTTCTTGACCACAAACGAATGGTCCGGCTGTCGGCATCGCAACTTACGATTCAGGTATGGCACTATGAGAACTCGATTTCCAATCACGCTGTATGCCTCTGAAATTAACGCAGTGACCATTGTGTTTAAACAGGGTTATGTGGGGCCCTCATCGTTACAAGTGCGCGATTTGTTTGGCTTGACACTTATTGGAGCTGACGTGTCATTTTCCAATGCATTAGCTATAGTGCACGAACTTGAAGTCAGTGCTCGCGGTGCGCTTTCGATTGACAAGTTTTCAGAGCTTAAATTTCGAGCACAGGTGAAAATCCAAACAGATGCTTCAACGAAGATAGAAGGATTCCTGCAGCCGTTGGGCAAGCCATTTGAGCAAACACGAGGTGATGACCCAGACGATATTCCCTTGATAAGCGTGATCAGTAAGAAAGATGTCGAAATCCGCCCGCAAACTGTGGAGATGGGCCAGGTCGAGCTGCGCATCAAGGCCAATGGCACGGGCTTCCTAGATATGCCGTTCGACACTCCGTTTCTGAAGCTGGCAATTTCGGCTGCAAACGTGTCCATTGACAACGTAAACAGCGGCCCAGTGTTGGAATGCAAAGATATCGAGCTCCAAGCAGACGCATCCGCCTGCAAAACTTTACGCGAGTCAAACGATGACGACCCGCCATATTTAATCAGTGTTTTCGCTTCAGAGTTTGCTACGCTGGGGAACATTTCGGGCGGGTCTATCATTCTATGTAGCGGTAACAACATGACCATCGGAGGTGCAATTTCCAGCTCGCGGCTTGGATGTGGCTCTGGGGTAGGTCCTGGTAAGAGCGAGGTCTCTGGCGAAGCTAGCGGTGGGGCAGGCCATGGTGGACGAGGTGGCAACATTTTACCGGGAAGTACTGGTGGTGGTGCTGCCTATGACATTTCTAAGGAGCTGATGATGCAACAAACAGTTTCTTGGGTTACACCTTTATCTGATAAAGGGTGGCCAATTTGGCCTGGTAGTGGTGCTGCAAGTGGGGACACGCCGAATAAGCTCAGTGGAGGCAGTGGGGGTGGATTAATCTACATTGGGTCCAAGAAGCTCAACGTGACTAAAGCAGCGTCTATCTCAGCGCGGGGTGGAATCGGTTTAATGGGAGGCGGTGGTGGATCTGGTGGATCGCTGACACTTTTCATTACAGATATTGCAGGTGGGGGCGTTATTGATTTGGCCGGAGGTGCGGCACCTGCGCCTGCACTTTTCTCTGCCAACGACGAACCGGCAAACCGATCATCGATTTGGAATCCTAATGTGCTCCCTAGTGAGGTTGGAGACGACTCTGGAAAGATAGGAGGTGGTGGCGGTGGGGGAATAATTCGTATCACATATTTGGATACAGCAGATAAGACAAGTGCCGGCAACGGGGAGACGTTTATCAAGGATGGAGGTCTCATTTCAGTTAACGGTGGTGAAAGCATGGGAGGTGAGAATGGCGGTGCAGGCGTCATGGTCGGTGCTAACTGCCATCCAGGGCGCGGCGGTGTCTTTTGCTTACCATGCCCAGAGGGCAGTCACAGTCCAGGTCGTTTCTCGAAGTGTTCACCGTGTGACCCAGGTACTTGCTCAAGCCATACTGGAGCTGAAAAATGTGATTCATGCCCAATTGGTAATTTCAATCCAGATTTTGGAAAGAAAGAGTGCCAGCCATGTCCCTTGGGGTCATTTGGTTCAAAAGTGGGTTTGAAGAAGTGTGAGTTGTGCTCACCCGGCTCATTTACAGGGTTGACAGGCAGCAGTGCGTGCTCTTTCTGTCCTGTGGGTAGCATTACTACTTCGTCCGGCAACAGCAATTGCACAGTATGTGGAATCGGAGAAACCACAGCAAAAGCTGGTGCGACAGTATGTGCTATCTGCAAGAATAAACCCGTTCACTCGGAGTTCAACATGCCCGGCAACTGCTCGTATGCTTGTTTCAAGGGCCGCAATGGGCTTGACTGCTTGACGCCCTTCGAGCGTTTGGTGAAGCCTATCGGTGGTCCGTTGGGTTTTGTGATTCTCGTGTTTGCTGTTACCGGCCTTATCTTTGGTGTCTGGGGTTTCATCTCTTATCGGAGCTCCAAGTCCGAGTTGAGCCGCTATGCCCAGTACAAAGCGCAGAGACTGCGCGATGAGCTATCACTAGAGACGCTAACACGAACGTTAACCCCTCGGCTAACTGACCAAGATCTGAATGCTCACGTTGCTCGTCTGTACCTCGCCGGAGACAATCATCTCGAGAGTGCGTGGCGACTGAATCCGTACTTCTTGCCGGCGAGTCTGCGCGACATCGTCGAAGAAGGCACATACGCGAGTTTTGCTTTGACATGCAACAAGTTGGTTGAGTGGGACCCTACAAGCTGGGAAGCCTGGCTGTATCGATTCCTACTTGTCACGATGCCACCTGTAAGTACCCTTTTCATGCGACGCCGCCAGTTGCATCGCGTTGTGAAACTTTCGAAGTATATTGTTCACTATGGTGGTCGCTTCTTCCGCGATATTAATTTTCGAGTGCATGGCACGCAACTAAAGGTTGGCGTCAGCTCCGATTTTTCACTTGGTTATTTCGACGTACTAATTTCACAATCAAGTTCGGCTTCATCCTCGAACGTGGTTGCGATACAAGCTGTCAGCCACGAAGATCTGGTACTTGTGGTTGGTGGGAGTGGGTCATTCTTCAGACCATATCATCTCGACACGAACGACATTTTTGTGCGCGCCATACCTTCTCGTCTGGAGCTACTGGAGCACAACTTTTGGATTGATTTTGTGGCAGATATTAATCAGAAACTGCGCGTGTTACCGCAGCCTTCGTCGGCCGTTCGTCGTGTGCACGAGGCCTCCGAAGTGGCTCATTACATTATCGCATTTGTTGAAGCGTTCAACGAGACTCACGTAAAAGATGGCTTCGCCGTGACGTTCGGGACATTTTTGGTCGGAGGAGCGATAGCTGCTGATGCAAACGAGAGTTGCTTCGAGCCATTTTCGCTCGAAAATGTAGACACGACATTCGCATCTTACCCGCAAGAAGCGTTTAAACTGGCCTTCCGAGTTTCCAGATTGAATTCGTCAGAAGCGTCTCCAGCAACGATAAACGAGACCCGCGATAGTGCTTCAGATTATCCAGTGTTGTCATGCGAAGAAAATGACCGAGTGGCTGAGACGGATCCTCGGTCAGCTGATTTTCGGTACTCGCAGATCAGGATGGAAGCTCTTTTTGCGCAGCCTGAGCGTCGATCTCTAGGAAACTACGCTGACGACTCGAGTGATGATAGCGACAGTCTAACACCACTCAAGAAGTCCCAAAAAAGTAGTGGGGTGCGACGAGCGAGGGCGCTGGTGGAGTTTTTGTGTACAAATGACACTGCGAAGTGGTGGCTGACGGCCCTTTGGCAACCTGTGTATCCTCTTTTCCGACTGCGCAACTTACCGCGTCCTGAGCTTCCTGTTCGGTGGTTGCTCTCCGTGACGATGGTATTGCTTCTAATTGCTGACATGGGTGTTGCCTTTTGGATCATGGTGGAGTACTATTGTGTTCAAATTCGCGACCCCACTGCCCAAGATGCGGGCTGCTCCCGGGTACGTCCTCATTTGCTTGAAATGTCGATCGGACGGTATTATTTGGTTGTGTCTAATGGTGTGGGTATTGCTTTGCTTAACAGACAGCGCTATGGTCAGTCTTGGGGATATTACCTGCAGCTATCGTCGGCTCACCGCTGCTTGGGTTGGTATTCGTTACGAGAAAGAGCATCTTCTGCGGCAAGCTGTTCGCCGTGTGGAATGCCAGCTCAATTGTGAACCAAATTGTAGCTTTCATCTGCGGCCTTGCATTCCTGGCGTACATTCACGACGAGATCCTGCTGGTGGCAGTCGGCGGCGTGCTTATTAAATACTTCGAGAAGGAGGTGGCCTTGCGTTGCATCGCGCAATACGCAAGCGAACGGCCTCTGCGCGGTTGGCGAGGTCTGCACACCACGCGTGACTGGTACGATGCTGCTTACGCGCCCTTAGTTCATTACGAAAGTTAAGGGGAAGTGCAACGCACGCTGATAAAAAGCGTGACATAAAGAAATACAGTCACCATTCATCCAGTCGTGCATTTCATACAAGCATGGAACCTGTTGATCCCAAGAACAAAATACGTAACGCGAAGCAGCTCGTCGATGTCGGACAAGTGTAAGCTTACAAATTTCATAAGGTTTAGTCCCCGCGACGTACATTGTCAACGGTGAAGGCGTGCACGTGTTTCCACTTAGAGGGCAGTCTGTTTCATGCGTACATGCCGTCCTACCGACTTGAATGCTTGACCTTCTGCATTGTACGGATTGCAAGGCGCTGGGCACACCAGCGATGGATCGGACCCCAACAGGAGCACGGCTACATAAGGTGAACAGTGTTTATTTGCGTTGGCAAAGAGCAGCAACGCTTGCCCAACAAGTATCTCTGTCCTCACGTTACCATCGTCGTGAGAACAACTTCATGTAGAAATACGTGACGATGAAGACCACGACCAGCATCACCACAAGCCACAGAGATGTCCACAGTCCGATACTCGAAGCCAGTTGTTCCTTCAGCTTAGTGTTTTCACGGTCTAGCAGCGCCGTATTTGACTCGGCGCTCTGGCCCACAGCGTCCAGAATCTTGACGTCCTCCGCCAGAGACTGGTTGATAGTCTGCGTCCTGTCCTTCAGCTGCTTCGCCAGTGACATCATCTCCGACTGAATGGACTCCTGTTCTTCCCGAGCCACCGTCTCAGACGCTGTCGCCTGCGCTCCCGATCGATCTACCAGACCAAGTCGTTTCCTGATCGCCTTGGTCGACAGCTTCTCCTCCCGAGGAGCAGCCACCTCCAGCATCGACTTGAAGTCGTCTGCAGTCAGATCCGTGCGCAGCTCTGGCGTCACACGGATCTCCTTCTCCTTTTCCACATCCTCACTAGGTGCATTCAGTGGCTCTTGGTCCTTCACTGGAGCTTCAGGCTTGCTGCGGGTCTTAGCAGCACGAGCTCGCTCTTCTCGAAGCTTGGAGAGCTCTGACGCTCGTGGAATCCGTCGCGGCTTAACAGCATCCTCTTCCTCTTTCTGGAGCGCAGCGATAGCGTCCAATACTGGGGTCAGCTGTGACTCTAGAGCTTTCAACGCGTCGTTGTCTTGGATGAGCTGCTGGAAGTGCAGCGCCAATTGCTGGTACTGAGTCAACAGTAAAGTGTATCAATGGATGCTACGGCAGAATGCAGGGACTAGTAGGAGGCTAAGGAGCCAATATTTATTTACCTGCGTAACGATGACGTCGTCTAGAGGCTGCTCCTTGTTCGCCTGGGATCGAGCCCACGCCGCCAGGAATCGCCGGCAATCCACCACCTCCGTCGTCGTCGATGTCATTGTTCTGAATTGCTACTGTTGACCAATTTGTACCAATTAGGACTATATATTGTGAAAGCCAAGCATGATGTCCTATTTATTTGCTAATCAATCGATTTAGAGCGCTAATAAGACCGATGTGCTATATATAAACGGAGCGCCGCTTATAATTAGACGTTAATTCTCCTATTTGTA